>CM038470.1:48472336-48693881 GCA_021464415.1 Lonicera japonica
TGCTTAGCTCATAAACAAAAATTAACCAATCAAACAACCACAAAAGACTAGGATATTTGTTTAGGGGATGGTTCATTCTACCAGTTCGATATGCTATTGGTCTGGCAATATATCCACTCTTGAGGGTGTGTGCTTTATGTATTGTTCAAAGCGACTTGAAAGACTACAAAGGGGAGTTGTAGCTTTCTTAGCCGCTATGGTTTTTTTTTTTGGAGAAAATCCACTATGCACTTAGGCAATAGTGTAGTGCATTGAAAAAATGTGTAAAATCTAATTGTGGGTTACAAAAGTCCACCCACTAGGCTTAAGAGGAAATATATACAGAGTAGGCAAACAAAAGGAGGTATTATGCCTAGACAAAATAAAGTTTGCATCTTGATCTTTAAACCAAATAAAGATAAATGACCAAACAACCAAAATGAAGCAAAACAGAATATTACAAAACAGAAAAATACAGTTCTGAAAAACAGAGGCAGCAAAAATAAAACAAAAAGAAAGACTATGTAAATCTGTAGTTTGGCCTGTGATAAAAAATCATTGTTGTAAAACTGGGCAGTTTCTTAGGGAAAGGAAGGCCACCATTGAATTTGATTCATCTTCATTCCAATTTTTTTAGAGTTTGTCAGCAACAGTTTTAGCTTCTCTGTAGATGTGAGAGGCATAGAAAGTCATCTGTTGGAGGTAATGCCTTCAATACTGGTGGTATTAATGGTGGGGGATTGAATGAGAGGTTGGTCTATAGCATTGATAACATTTTTGGCAGCAAAATGAGACTTTGGGGCAAGATGAGAACCATTCTTAACTTTTGAATCATTTTTGGATTTGTGGCCATCCTTGGCTGAATGGTTAAGATTGTGATTTTGCTATCCTTTCAGTAACATTCTACACTCTGCAACACTATGGCCAATTGAATGGCAATGCTTATAAAAAGGGGGCATCTCCTCAAAGGTAACAGGAACCTCAAAACTCATGCCTGATCTTTCTACAAGTACTTTTTGTGGCAAGTCAAGGGTGAGATCTACATCAACTTCCACTCTGGCATAATGGCCGAGTGATCTAGAACTTGTATGAGGGTTAATATGTAGAGGTGTACCAACTTCTCCAGCAATGGAAAGAACCAACCTAACATCCAGGTATTCCCATGGCAAATCATGTATACGAATCCACACATGAGCATTGGTGTGTTTTTGCTTATTAGGAACAAAATCTATAACCCACTTGGACTGTGTTAATGAAGCATTATTTTGGCAAGGAAGATAATCGGAGATCAAATCATTTTCTATGTGCCTTACCCCTCATATTTATAAATATATGATAGGATTTACATTTGGGTTTGTACATGAAGTAAATTACTATAAATGGTAAACTTGGATTTTAACCTAGCAATTTACAGCTGTCCCAAGTCCTCTTCACTATACTTTTGGTTGTATCCCTATTCTCATGGGAATTAGCATTATCTTAACCGGGCTAATTTGAGGGCAATCTATACTTTCTAATTATTTAATTTAGATATCTAAGTGAATTAGTTGACTTAGGCTCTGTTTTGGGACAAAAGTTCTCAAATGCCAAAAAAGTGGCGGTTTTGGCTTTTCGCTCCCCTTTTAAATTGGATTTGCTTTGAATCACGTTCAAACCTATCAAAAACTTAAAGTCTGTTAGGATACTGATTTTTACTAAGATTCTTATTTTTTTTTATTTTTTTTTGTTACGCATTAGCAATACTATGTCTAAAATTACTCTTTTAAATGTCAAAAGTCTCACAGTTGGATTATATCGTTAATCAGCAGCCTACATGGTTCTTGTCATGCATGAACCATCATACGCTTTAATTCTTGATAGAGTTTGATGGTAAGGAAGCCTAAGGGCTGGATTTTAATGGAAATTCAAGTTCAAACCGCAATTCGGATCGCTCTATTGGTCTAATTTCACATTCACTAGTTACGGAAACCCCTAACGTTTGTTTCCCATTCTTTTATCTTCAGTCTATATTCTGTTTTGAATGTTAGTATGTTGTTTTATTTTTATTTATTTAAGTTTAATTGCGTGCTTCCTTAGTGCAAATTAGGAAGCCTTCTTGGATAACCAACTCGCGATTGTGATTTTCCCTTTTCTTTGCACTTTAGGACTAGAATAACCTTGCCCCTAGTTAGATAACTTAGGGCATTAGTTTACGTCCCTATTCCAATCCCATTTCATCATCTTTTCCTCGTATTCTCTCTCTTTCTCTCTTCGAAAGGAAAACGAAGATATAGGAACCTTGCTTTCCGTATGGAATTCAACCTTTGACTCATCCAAATATTAGTAAACAAAAATCACCCTATATATTATCATGTTTAATAAAAAAAATTCATTAAAGTTGCGTCCACTACAAAATTAATGTTTTCTTTTTCGAAAATGGTATACATGTTAATTTGCTATTTCTTAATTATTAGAGCTGTCAATGTTTAATGCTCCGTTATTTTCTACGTAACTCTACCCTTAATTATACTTCTTTCTTTATCTATCCGTTATTTCATATTTAAATCCATCCATTTCTATCCCTTGGGGCATTTAGTTCATTCTTATGTGTTCCTCTAGCTTATGATGCATATAGGTGATATGTTATTTTTCTTCACCCTTCAAAATTTTGGTTGTAGTTTGTTCAAGAATAATTTTTCTCTTCAACATTCTTTTTGGTATTTCTTTTTATGGCTCTCACAATAACCATTGAATTGGGTTATAGAATGTAGTCAATGAAAAAGGCACAATATTTGCTCAACAAGGTTGTAATATTGTATATAAATAATAATTGAATAAGAGGGTGGATGTTATATATTGAGTCAATGAAGTCTTCCCAAAATATCTAAGGAAGGAAGGGAGTGAAAGAGTGGACACAAATAATTCAAGAATTTGATAGATTATTATTATCATTATCATTATAAGGTCCCCACATTATATTAACATCTACAATATTCTATTTATATTAAAATTCTCGCAACACATTAAATCCTAATCTATTTTGTCTTAAAACAATGAAATAGTCTTTAATTTAAGGGTATTTTTTATACATCCGCAACTTTTATCACTTTATCCTAGTTTTAAAGCTTTATTAATTTTGTCTGCGTTAGATTTCAAGATTATCCACATGATGGGATAAACTTACGAAAAAGTTTATCGATTTAATGAATAATTGTTTTACTATATCCACGTAGTCATTAAGTACAACCAAATTATTTTTTAATTCCGTCCTTAAAACTGTCTACTGTGTTATCATCACCACCTAAAAGGCTTCATATGCATGGAGCAATCTATAAAAAAACTTGATAATTGATATTGAAACCAACAAATATCCATGATGTTTTGGCCCAAAAGTTGAATGTAAATTGAAACCACAAACTAAAATTACCACTCTATTCATGACTTTCACTAAGACGTGTATTAAAAAAAAATTCACTCTGAATTAAAAAAATAAAATAAGATTCTATAGGTAACAGACTATCAAAATAATAATGTGCACCTTTGTTACAAATATTTTAATTATGCATTTATAATGATACAAAAAAGTCTAAACAAAATTCAACTATAAATGCATATTAAGAGTTGACAAAATTCCAAAATTTTGTCATTTCAACATAAATTATTGCATCAAGTTTATACAATTAAAATGCTAAATCAAAATTGTTTATTAGCTTAATTATTCTTTTTATTTAATCTTTTTTGAGGTTTGGTTCAAATAAAAAAGGCTTGAGTTTTGCTTTCCATTGTGCTGGAAAAAAGCTTATTTATGGTTTTAAGAATCCGTGAATTGACTTATGTCAATATGTGTTTCCAAATTTTACTGTGAATTTGAATAATGTTAGGATAGTTAAAAAAAGATGTAAATGAATTTTAAAATAGATAATTAAGTGGGATGTACTTATCAATTTTTTCAAGGGCTTATTTGAAAAGTTTGGTAAAAAAGTAGCATAAACAAAGGTTGGATACACTGGAAAAAGAAGTGGATATAAATAAAATCACCCTTATTTTAAAGGATTAGAGTCAACATCGGGAACATCATCTACGTTTGCAAAAGGTGGCTCTGCAAGCATCCCATCAGTGGGCAAATACATCAACAACCACACCTATCCTTGGATGCAATTTGGGTTCCCCCCAATGGCAGTATAACGGTCATATATGACTTGGGGAGTCCAACCAATCGGCTTTCGCAATAAAAAATCTCAGCGAATTCATGCTAGGGCATTTCCACCAGAAAACCCTTATAATCAATGCCCCGAGCCAATGTTTGGCGATCCTCCACTGGAGTAGCATCAGGGAGGTGCATCGTGACAGAAGGAAAGGCAGGGGTAGCCAAAGGAACTCCGCGAAAATGTTGCCGCATCACTCTCTCTCCTAGATAAAATGCAAAATCATACTCTTGCCTCAATAACCATCGAGTCCAAGATACTAAGTGGGCATGCTCAAAAGCAGGGTAACCATGTAATTCTGACTAGGGAGTCCAGTCAACCTACATGGAAGAAAGTATAAGAAAAACGTCACACAAAAAAAATAAAGACAAAAAGGAAAGCCCATACCTAATCAGGAGTAAGCTGGGAAATATCATCCTGGCAAGGTTTCAAATTGGAATAGCGATATGGCCTCTTAGCAAGCCTCGAGTAGAACCGATGAAAATAAGGAAAACATGCACCACTACAAGGACGAAGGCAAGCGAAGCGGTATCCAATATATGCAAGGAACCAAGACTGAAAAAGAAAACGAAAACAAGGTAAAGGTGAAAGTAAAAGGAAAATACCTCCCACAATATACACACGCCCCTGTGAGTAGGAGAAGTACGGCCTGAAAAGCAATCCATCGACTTATATAGGACCACCAAGACTAGACCGCCCCATCCCAAGTATGAATAAGGCTGAAATCCTGGAGAAGGACCAGCCACTGTAAACCAGCATAGTTGCTACCACGAGCCACAAATAACTCCTGTAGCAACAAAAGAATCAAAGCTCGAGCAAACTGACTAACCTCCTATCTAGTGGGTGGACTCCCACCAACCTTAATACGCGCATCTTAGATTTGAGTCGTTGAACCAATATGGCATGAAGAATCTCATTACTGTCAAAAGACCACCCCTAACGCAATCTCCACCCCTGCTGCATATATGTGTATACTAGGAGAAGAATCAATTGCCCATCCACGAATAAATAGGCCGGTCAAAGCATATAAATCCACGGGGGTCATGGTCATCTCCCCCCATCCCCAATGAAATGTAAGGGTAGTGTCGAACCAATGCTCCGCCATCACACTCAACAAATGTTTACTGCGCATAACACGCTCAGGTAATATATCCATGGGAGGCCCAAAGGAGGTTGCAAAAAGAAAATCTATAACAACTCGTAGGGTAGCCGACCAGGCATTCGAAATCGAATTTAGAGAATGACGGCAATGACGGCAATGGCGGCGTGGGGAAATGGAAATAATTAAGAGTGAAAGGTAAAAAACCTAAGAGAGTATGCTCGAGGTTTATGAACCAACAAAGGGTGACCTTAAATTTATTCTAGAAAGAAGAAAATTTTATCAAAAATGCATAAATTTGCCATAACCTCTCCCAATAAAATAAATCATCTCCTAAGCAAATCTCTATAACACAACCTCTCAAGCCAAAACAATGTCCCAGCAAACGAATTAAAATCGTTGACAGAACCGTATCGGCCAGTTGAAGTCTATTAGTTCAACACCAAATCAAGCTTGTTGACAGAATCATCCCAACCAGTGGGAGTACATTAGTTTAACACTGAATCAAACATGTTGACAGAACCGTCCTAGCCAGTGGGAGTACATCAGCTTAATAAATGACAAACTTCTTGACAAAACCGTCCCAGTGAATGATAGTACATCAGTTCAACATCGAATTAGACTTCTTAATAAAACCATCATTGCTTGTAGGAGTACATCAGCTTAACAATAAAGTAACCGTTGACAAAATCGGCCCAACTAGTGGGAATACATCAGTTCAACACCAAATCAGGCTTGTTAACAGAACTGTCCCTACTTGTGGGAGTAAATTAGCTTTACAATAAAGAAATCATTGAGAGAACCATCCCAGCTAGTGGGAGTACATCAATTCAACAGCCGATCAAAAGTCCAACTAGTGGACATGTCCAAATCCATCCCCAACGGAGATAATAGCACATCATAACATATTTGCATAGCATTGCTTTCAAAATGTCACAATGATTCATATGAGAGTTGGAAAATGA
The DNA here is from genome assembly GCA_021464415.1 of Lonicera japonica. NCBI lineage: Eukaryota > Viridiplantae > Streptophyta > Magnoliopsida > Dipsacales > Caprifoliaceae > Lonicera > Lonicera japonica. Next base: position 48,478,564 of record CM038470.1, read on the forward strand.
TGCGTTCTCGTTATCTTCCTAGTTTCTTTGTTTCACGAAGAACCTAGGCCGAGAAGGTCTGTGAACACCTTATTTTGCGACCCTCGCAAGAATCTAATTTCCTAGAAAATGAGCACATATGCATGCACGAGCATTCATACATGCATGAATATCTTCAAATGTGATACAGGTCAAAGAAGGAAGCAAAAAGGACTCTCGGGCAAAAAGTTACGAGGATGACCAGAAGCTGCTGAAAATCGAAAATTGTCGATCTTGTGAAATCTTTGAAAGGAAGACTTCCTGAAATCCGATCATGCTAAAAATTTTGGAGTTATTACACATTGTCATCGAGAGTAACATATTCAAAAATCAGCTCGATCTGATAACAGAATCTCTGGGATCGATAAAACTGGAATTTCACTTTGGATAACCAAACGAAGGCCTTCCCAAAGTCCAAATGATCTCAAATTTGGTCAGTAAATAGATATTTTCATGGGGAACAACATATTAAATAATCAAATAAATATAATTCTACTTTTCTCCGATACAATAAAAATTGTGACAGTATAAATAGTAATGTCTTATAGACAAAGATATCTATACCTTTTTCAACACGGCACAATTCAATGTGTCGTGTGGACGTTCAAAGGTATTCGCACCTTTGTCCACATGAATAACATGCCCTTTCTCGTGGGGACAAAGCTCCAAGGCCCCATCCAGACATAAATTAACCTGCACTAACCCATTTTAAAGCATCAGACAGCTTTGGAATTTCGAGAATTGTGTCATAGAATATTATACCTCTATTTTTCAGGTATTTTTAATGCAGTATGGCTTTATTTATTTATTTATTTATTTATTTATCTGTCTTTCATTTCTCCGATTATAATCGATTAATCGCATGATTGAATTGTTGTTATCTTAAAATCAATCTAGATTTCATATTTCAAACTTGTTTTCAAAATCAAAGGCGTGGAATGAGCTACAAGAATTTTAAAATATATTTTTTTGTTAATTTCACAAAATCCCAGTTTTAACAGTCTCATCTTACGAAAGAATCATTAAGCATTCGTATCTGGTTTAATCTATAAATCGCGGTATCTATGTAAAAATATAATACGAGGGTATCAAAATTTTCAATGCCGGTTTAACTCATTAAACTGTGGTATACTACTGGCGAACGAATCTCGAGGACAACCAAATATCCGATTCTAAATTGAATTAGCTTCTGAAAAGCCCTGAGCTTTATAAAAAACACTTGTTTGTCTATTTATCATTATCAAAAATACCTTTTCAAATCACACACACTAATTTCTAAAATGAAATGGGCAAATTACAAAGCACACACTTTCTATCCCTACCCCAAATCCTGTTTTCTTAAAACTATGGATTTATATGCAATAATATCAATAAGAATGCGAATTCTTGATTATAAATACACACGTATTCTACTAAGAGACCGAAAGGGCAAATTGGGTGCCTAAAACCTTCCCGGTTTATAACTTAATTTTCGAACCCGCGAATCAACTAGTTTTGCATTAATCGTGTTTGAAAGTTCGTTTAATCCATAGATGTTCCTCTTTCGCACACACTTTTGTTTGTTTAGTAAAAATAACTGGCAACTATGTTTTCTTTTACAAACCATTACTCTTTTCTCAAATAAGAGCAACCGTTTTCAAAATAAACCAAGAAACTGAAAGAATCGCAGCTCCCGAGGGTCGAAAACACGGGTTCTCACACCAAGTTGTGTATTCTTGATCTCTCATTGTAGAGTGTGTATAGATAAGGTCCTATAAGTATTCTCCATGTCAATGTACCATTCTAGCAAGACTATATACCAATTTCTAATATCTGCACATATCTAGTGTAGTTACATTTGTTAGTATATCACAACTACTACTGAGGCATTATACATCCTACCAATTATCATGTACATATATCCCAATGGAAGTAATTTTAGTAGTTAGACACAACTTATAGATCAAAGGATGCATATGTACTAGTGTATCAAAAGATATTTATAACTAGTTTACGTATTTGGTGGTTTCGTGTTAACATTATAAATTATCATCATATAATTGGAATCACTTCTATAATCATGTATTTTAAATGACATCTAGCCAATATCAACAATCAATTTGAGGTGTATTTACCTAAACCCACATGAATGCAACCCAACCCTAGATTTTGTCAAAAATCCTCAATTTTTACAACACTACATGCAACAAGTAATCGTTGTAAAAAAAGTTCAATACTGTTCCTACCTCAAATGAAGCTTTACAACAAGATTTGAAGCTCCCAATTAGGTTGATTGATGGTTGGATCAAAAGCTTTCCCAAAGCTCCAAGCTAAGCTCTAATGGTGGAATGGTGAAGAAGATGATGAAGCTGATGATTCTCGGACCAAACTTTAATCAATATAAGTATCCACTCAAATCTCTCAAGAATCTCACATTTCTCTCTCTAGAACTCTCTTTCAAGTGGTGGGAAGCAAGTGTAGCTCGAATGGGGATGAAATAAAGGTTTTGGGGGTTTAAAAATCGGGTCAAAATGGTCAAATTAAACTCGACTTCAGGGCTCCAAGATCAATCTTGGGCGCCTAAGATCAATCTTGGAAACACTTGGAAACACTCAGTCTAAATTTTTTCTCCTAATTAAGACCGATCTTGAACCCACTACACTAACTTCATCTATATTTGGATCACCTAAACCCCTGAAATATTAGAATCTCGTCCTGGGCAAAACACAAAAGTTGGAAAGGGGAACAATACAAAACTTTTAGCGCTAAAAGGGACTTATTTGGATATCTAATGAAGAAATTATAGTCTATCAAAGATGGCCAAAAATCAAAAAACCGTGAAAAGTTCAAAACACGAGATAAACATCTTGATTCTAATTCAAACCACCTGAATAATGAAACAATTACTCATGCAAACTTAATATACCTAATATGACAAGCTAGAAGTGTTAGGTCAAATAAGAAGGGTCCATAGCCAAATGTTCATACCCTAATGGAGATTAAGCCTTAATCAGGCTTAAAAGGAGGTCTAGCATGAAAATGGGACACGAGATATTACATATTGTCTAAAATTTGGCTTAAGGTTGTGAATCTAAGGATGATAAATGTGGGAATTTTGAATTGATAATGGGATATTTTAACGCTTACAAATGGCGCTACCTATAAGGTTTACAAATGTTGAACGAGGAAATGTCGCTCACACATAAAATTTATACACAATGTGATAGAAAATGAATAACAAGAACACACATATTTTTGATAAGGATGGTTTTCCAACTAATGGATAGTAGGGCTGGCTTAAGTCTACCCTTTAGAGATGGTTTGGATGTTTATATTGATGGTGGTAATGATTGCAGAGAGATAATACAAATTGATAGTTAGGCGTACTAAGGTATTTTTTAATTATTTGAATTGTTATAGGCTAGTCTCTTTTATAAATGTAAGGAACTAGTTGTGAGAATCCGCAAATGCGACCCCAGGTTCTCAGCCTCTGGTTTGGGAGTCTATAATATCAGAAAGGATTTCGTTTGTTCCATTTTCTTCTATGTGTTGATAATTCATATCGGGTGTCCCTCTATCCTTTTTCTAAATGCAAAAGGGTTCGTTCAGAGTCGTCAGTACGTTTTACGAGAAAACGGACAAAACAATTGTGTAAGAGAAAAGGCTACAGACAAGCCTTTCTTTACACGTTTGTCTACGAAACTAAGATTCTATAGGATTCAGGAACTATATTACGGTTTGGGAAGGTGTTAAGCACCCATTCCGCCCTTTCGGTCTCTAGTGGTCTTATATGTTTTTATGTTTGAAAAACTTGGATGCTTTTACTGACAGTCTACTACTTTTCAAGTGAAGAAAACCCTAATTTCTGGGGAAGCAAAAAAAGGGATAAAAACCTTTGTGTTCTGAGATCCAGTGTTTAAAGATGCAAATACAAGTGACAAAAGGTTATTTTATTTGAAGGAAAGTTCCCGTATTATTCCTCAGATAATGACGGTTTCTGACTTCTTTTAGAAAAGTTCGGATCTTATATCGGGACTAATTTAATATGGAATTAGAACTCTTGATGGGAGTTCTACCATGCATATCATAGTCTATAAAAGAGATAGGATATACCGGGTTTTTAATTCCTAAGTAGGTTTTATCGGGCCGGGTTTTGAAAACAGAATTTTGTCCAGATGATAATGTACTTACTCTTCTGATTTTGCAAATGATTTTATCAAGGTATTTTGTTTTGAAAACAATAGACTATTTGTAACTTAGCAATAAGTTTATTCAAATAAAACGTGGACAAAACAACAGAAGTAAAACAAGTACACATATATCTAATGTTAAATACTAGAAGATACTTTCTTTACCTTCCCGACGAGAATAATAATAAGAAAGAAAATATAATACGGCAGAGAGATCTCCGGCGATAATAATCTTTTTCTTCTTTAGATATTTTCGAGAATTCGATTCTAGAGACGGGACACGTCAAATGTCGAGAATAAATTCGATAATTCTTCAGAAATAAGACGATAATCGAGAATGCTTGACGAAAGACTAGAAAATCAGATATAAGCCAATAATTCTTCAATCCCCAATTGCTGTCCTGAACCCTTTGGGGGGTGTTGGCATATTTATAGTGGTGGGAAAAGGTATGTCGCGTGACACTTCCCCAAAAGGGTCATGTGTCGCGGGACAATGTGTACAATGTCGCACGACAAACGGCTGAAGTGATGTTTCTGACAGACCGATGTGTCAGAGAGTGGATGGTCTGGTGTCAGATAGGTTTGTCGCACGACACAATGGAGTATGTCGCGCGACATACTCTTTTGTCGTGCGACAAATCTCCTTAAAAATAAGTTTGTTTGGCCAACAAACCCTTTTGGAGCAATTTCAGGTACTCGGGTGGGTCCCATACTCCCAAAATAGTACTTCTCAAAGGTCGTTAGGGTTCTTGCGGGGGTCATGGATCGGGGTGTCTACACTAGTTGTTACAATGTGGTAGATATCACTACCCACGTTTGGTGGAGGTGGTGGGTGTTTGGTTAATTAGTGGCTAAGTAGCAATTGGTTATGGGGTATGCCAGTCACGCTTCATTTTATTGTTGCCACGAGTCAAGCTTTAGCTCTTCCCATAAAGCTTTTATAGCTAGCTCAGTCGTAGGCCAAGAGTTTAGTACTTGTACTGCTCAAATGTCGGACCGAATATTTTTATCTCCTTCATTTTATTTATTTATTTTCTTTTGTTTCATTCTAAGCCAAAAATAATAATTGCCCTTGGATCTTTTAGATTCATTCTTGACCCTTGCATATTTTTTGTTGTAATCATATCCCATTTGATCAATACTCATTTTGCTCTAAATTAAAAGTCCATCTTGAATATCACACTTAGGGATACATAAGAATATAACATAATTTTTGCATAAGTAAACCGTTAAGAATTTCTATAGAATTAATTTAAAAATAAGGTAACTTTTGAAAAGAGACAACAAAAATGTTTAATAATGTACTTTGGATTGGTCATGTAAATTGGCTGGGGGTGGCCCAGGGTAGGGTTGGGTGGGGAGAGATAGAAAAATTAAATAAGGATCTTAAACATAAATCTTTTGCGTTGGCATATATTGCCACTAAAGTATGCATTCTGTCTAAGATCTCTCGTTGCAAGAAGTTAAAAGATTTGGTCCACTCACTTTGAAATAATAGTACTTGACTTTATGTAACAGTGTCATAATCTTATAAAAATCTCATAACAATACATGAGCATTTTGAGCCTTTCAAAAAGAATATCATACCACTATAGGCTTTATTGGTCACTACTCCAGGTTATGCGTGTATGATTTGGCACAGTAATATGAATATATATATATATATATATTTGATACACTTTCCAATTTAGGTTGTGTTTGATTATATCTAGATGTTGAATGTGGCTTCAATTGTAAGTAGAAATATTGGAATGTACAAATTTCACTCAACTTCAACATAACTCGCTAACCCAATATTTGAGTTTTCGACACTTTAGTCCCCTTGAAGTTTGCCCCAATTGTCACTTTCGTCCTTAAACTTCATTTTTCGAGTTTCCACACCCCAATGTTTCCGCCGCATTTCACTTTAGTCCTTTGCTCCACTTTCTGTTAAATAAATGGACGGAACATGTTATGTTGGATGGGTATTTTGGTCCATCTGCAATTAATTTTTCCCTCCAAAATGAATATGTTTGCTCCTTAAAATACTCAACTTAAGATAAAATTTTTAAACCAAATATTTAAGAACTCCAACCAAATGGACCATTTATTTAATTAAAGTGTTTATTTGAGACCTACAAATTAATTAAAAAGAATAAATTGGCATATATGCTTTTTGATTAATATCGACCTCGAGCTGAGCTTGCGTGACAATATAGATTAATGAACTGATTTGTCAAAATTGTACAAGTTCCTTTTTTTAAAATTGATATTTCATTTATTTTTATTTATACTTTCAATTATTAGTCACATTAATTAGAAATTATTTTTCTATTTTAATAAAATAACTCTCTTTGAGTTTCAGAAATTTTGATGAAATTACTATTTTTTTTTATTTTCACAAAAGATGAACTGATAATTATATGACTTAATAATTAATAGACATGTCATAAAAATTTAGGATGACATGTTTTTAACTTGTCTAGGTAGAATTATGTTTTCGATTGAGTTGATACCGTGAATATGTAAACTTCGTGTCTTGTTTTTTCTTCTAAAATTTTAGTTAATTGTGCTGATAAACATCCTTAAAAATATCGGTTGTTCTAGTAGATCTGTAATTAATTATGGTTCTTTATAAGAGAACTTGGAAACAGGAGCCCAAATAATTTTATGGAACTATAGTCCAATTTCAGCATTTGTAGATTTATATGTTAATCAAACTCTTTATGTGTTGTGGTGGGTAGAAAATGTTAAGGTTATTTCTTCATAATCTGTTTGGTACAACTACTGATGATGTTGTGCACGATGGTTTTTTGGAAATAAATTCAGTTTACTTATATTATTGGATGTCCGTGGATTTTGTTTTAGAATTTTTGTGGGATGAATATTAATAGTCCCTTTTCGAAGGCTAATGAAATACATGATAAGATTTCTAGTGGAATTAGCTTTCTAAATTTGAAAACCACCACTTGTGGTTTACTTTGTATATAGAGCTATTCTTCTAAACACTTGTATATAGAACCATTCTTATTTGTATATGACATGTATATTAATTAGTAAGTCATACAATAATCAGTTCATCTTTTGTGAAAAAAAAAATAGTAGTTTCATCAAAATTTCTAAAACTCCTAGAGAGTTATTTTATTAAAATAAAAAATAGATAAATAATTTCTATTTAATGTGACTAATAATTGAAATAAATTAAATATCAATTTTAAAAAGAGGAACTTGTACAATTTTGACAAATCAATTCATTAATCTATATTGTCACGCAAGCTCAGCTCGAGACCGATATTAATCGAAGAGCATATATGCCAATTTATTCTTTTTAATAAATTACTAGGCCTCAAATAAACACTTTAATTAAATAAATGGTCCATTTGGTTAGAATTCTTAAATATTTAGTTTAAAGTTTTATCCTAAGTTGAGTTTTTTAAAGAGGAAACATATTCATTTTGGAGGGAAAAATTAATGGCAAATGGACCAAAATATCCATCCAACATAACATGCTCCGTCCATTTATTTAACGGAAAGTGGAGTGAAAGACTAAAGTGAAGCGCGGTGGAAACATTGGGGTGTGGAAACTTGGAAAATGAAGTTTAAGGATGAAAGTGACAATTGGGGCAAACTTCAAGGGACTAATCTGTCAAAAACTCCCAATATTTTGACTTCTTTTATATTTTCAACTACGTGACATACATGACTACAATATATAAACTTAAACACAACTTGCTAACTCAATTTGAAGTTAACGGGTTAGGTTGCTGGGTTAGCATGATTTGGATCAAATCCGAGTCAGGAACAACTAGCATGTTTAATAAAGTGGTTGTATTAACTTGAAATTGACACGTTTAAATGGTTAAACGGGCGAAGCAATTCTCATTATTATATATAAGTTAATTAGTTTTGATTATCTATTTGACACCGCACAATTTGATTACTTTAGTTTAGTGATATTGTGTAACATGTATATTAAATAAAACATGTTTAATACTTTAAGATATTACAGCTGACATGTTTAAAGTGTTTAAGATATTGTATCTGACATGATTAACTAATCTAGTCTTATTCATGCATGTTAGTAAAAAATACTATTAATTTGTATCCAATGAAAAAAGTAATAATATTAGCCTCCATGTTATGCTCTAGTATTTCAAAATTATTTTCAGTAATACTTTGTGTGCATCTTTTGTAATACTTTTCATCTGTTAATCATACTTTTTACCGTGCTATAGTATTCATTTGGAATGCTAATTTAATTTACACGGGTAAATGCACTCCCCCAAACACACACTCCCCCCCCCCCCCCCCCCTCTTTCTCTATATCTACTTCTAGTACATCACTACAGCCAATCGAAAAGATTATTGAAAAAGAAAAATGAACTAAAATTCTAGTATCATAACGAGGATCTTTAAATTCGAAATTCAGCAATCACTAGGATTAGCCTAATAGCTAAAATTCGCTCCCGACTAGCGAAAGGTCTCGAGTTTGATTCTCGCTCTCGATGTACTCACAAAAAAAATTCAAAATTCAACCTACACAATTACACGAAGTCCTTTGGCTGAAAACCCACCCATCAAAACCCAAAAAATCCACAACCTCCAATCAAGAAATCCACAGATAAAACAAAATCCATCTTCAACATAGAAACGGCAAGAGAAACTAAAACGGAAACAAAGTTCGTTAAAAAAAATCCATCTTCAACATAGAAACGACAAGAGAAACTAAAACGGAAACAAAGTTTATTCAACTCTATCTTATTTGAAAATTTATTACACAATCTTCTGACCAGAAATACAGCATCATTTCAACACACAAACTTGAAAAGAAATTAAAACTTGCAAAGGTATTTAAAACATTAGCCGTCTTCAATTCCGATGTTTGAAGACGGCCATAATCGATTTCTAGAAATCTCGGTTCACCTACACGGTGGTGAATCTATTCCCAGACATCTTCCTACACACCGCTCATCACACTATAAGATCGTGCTGGCGCTGGGCATGCTAGATTATAAATTAATCTTTGAGCCCATCAGCAAATATGGTAGAGAAAGCATCCATTTGATTTTTAGGCAAAGATAAACCAACTTCTAGACCTCCTTCCGAATCCATGGACCCATAAAGTGACATCGATCCCGTATCATACCCAACTTCACATTTTTTTGGCTTTCCCCACCCAAAATCTATATCATCTAGTGCAAACTTTGGCGATCCATTAACCGATAGTCCGCGCTTCCCTTTTATTTCGTCAAGTTTTGAGATCCACTTATCGGCATCATTTAAGACTCCATCTTCACTATGCACCCTGTTGCTAACGGCCTCTCCGATCACCTTAGCACTAGTTAGAAACCCTTCTTCTCCTAGTAATTGGATGCTCTTGCTCGAAGAAAAACCCATTGCCAAGCAATTACCGAAGTATGTTTCGGGTAAGGGTGGATCAAAACGAGCACGAGCATTCGCCACAAATACAAAGTGTTCCACTTCATCCTCTTGTGTCTCTTCACCATAAGCAGCACGTGACTTGGCCAAACAACTCCATACATAGCCACATGTGACTACAAAAGATGATACGTGGAATAACTTGGTCTGCTGGGCCTCCAAGACCAATTTCTTGAGTCTTTGGATATCAGATTGGCGCAGTACAAATGATGCTCGAACCATGTTGCTTAGAGTTGGAAGAATTTGCTGAGTTTGAAAATCTCGAGCTTCATTCATCTTTTCCACTTTGCTCCAGACAAGTTCGAGTAACCCTTTCGAGTCAGTGATTATAGACCTATCATAAAATGGAACATAATCGGAAGCTAGAAATGGTCCTTCAGAGTTTTGTTTATGGATTGAGGCCCACGCTTTTTTAAAACCCATCACGGTGCTGGCATCACCAACCACATGATCAACAGTGAATCCCATGCAAATGCCCTTATTTGGAAAAAATGTCACCTGGATGGCTAAAAGTGGGACTGCAGTTGAGTCGTCAGGCAACTTGGTAGCTGATGGAAGCTGAGGAGTAAGGGGAACGAATTCATCCACATTTCGTGGATTATTATTCCCCACAAAATAGTTGAAATCTGAAGTGCACACGGCAAATGTTAATGGAACAGAGTCTCCATCTAGATAACGAATTTCGGGCTTGGAAGTAGTGCTCGAAGGGAACAATATCAAGTTACCCGCGAAAGGGAAAAAATGTTTAAGCGCGAGAGAGAGTGAATGTTTAAGGTCAGGTATAAGGCTTTTCGACTGAGTTGAAGAATTTGGGAACTCATAAAAGAGAAGGCAATGCACAGGAGGAAATAGCAACCAGAATATGTCCAGAAAAGTGAGCTTAATAGACTTATTATTGGTACCTGGTGGTGGTGAGACGCGACTATGTTCAAGGATAGTCACCGCTCTGCCCATGGTGTCGGAAGCCATATTTGTCTACAAAATTGGCTTCATTCTCAATCAAGATTAATATTTATACCAAGTTCTTGACGGATGGGCCCCAAACTGGAGGAATGTAGTGGATGAAAAAGGCACAAATATTGGCTCAACAAGGTGCTAATATTGTATATAAATAATTAAAAAAATAGGGTGGATATTGTTGAGTCAATGAAGTCTTCCCAAACTTACAAGAAAGGAAGGGTAGTGATCGTGTGGAAAATAATAATAATTCAAGAATCTGATATATTATTCAGTATAAGGTCAGACATGCCCAAAGGAAACGCATAGGGAAGTTTCTGAGAAAATTTATAGACAATGGTGTTTATAGAAAATTTATATACATTTCTTTTTGACCAGCCAAAGAGGGTTTGGCCTTTTCTTATAGACAATGATGTTTCAATTCACACTTTTATTTACAAGTTTTTGCGCATATGTACATTATAGTAATTTTAGTGTTTTGTAAATTGTGGGTGGTAGAAATCTAACCAAGTCCAAATAAGATTGAATCGGTCCAAATCAGTAAAGTCGATAATCAGATTAACAAAGGTGGCGATAATGAATAGTAAATTTGTAGCAATGGAGAAGAGAATTTTGTTTATGGTGTAGGTTCCTCCGGTGGCTGTTATACCCAATCCAGCAGTACGTCCTCCTTGGTGTGTGATTGTGTTCTTCACTTGCCTCCAATGACCAAAATATGAGTGTTTACAATAATAATGGTTATGCTCTTAGAGAGAGAAAATGTGTGGGAGTGAGTGTTGGGTAATAAACATTGGGAATCCCTTACTGTGGGTTTTCTGTTCTTATTTATATTTATAGGATAGGATTACATAAGGGTTTTGTGTGCTAAGAAATTACTATATGTAAATGGTAAATTTGATCACTACTCCAAGGTTACAAATGTTCATAACCCTGTTCACAATATCTAAACTGGTTATTTCCCATCGTCTATCCTCTAGCTCAGCAGTCTTATCCTCACGCTTGTGGACCGTTGTCTGATGAATGACTCATGATACAATAGTCTAAGCAATACTAGTAATGAGTTTCGATTGGCCAAAAGACGAATTATTCAACTTCATAGGTCACACCCATAAACTGACCTATTAGTCAGGTAATGGGCTTCTTCGTCGGCCTAAAGCCTATATCCAGAATTTATCTCCCACAATTGCCGCCCAAGCATCTGAATTTGGCTTGCAGGTTGGAGTTGGATGCTTGGATTCAAGGAAAGTTCGATATTTAGATTGCCTGTCCATTCCCTATGGGTGATTCTTAGATGTATATCTTCTTTGAAAAATGTTGTGGTTAATTTACAGCTGTCGCTGTTTACCAGGCCAGCTATCAATGATCCAATGGGTTAATTGTTCATTCGAAAAATGGGATGGGATATCTTTGTAGGGCCCGCACATTAAATGTGTTTCGATCATATACTGCCTATTCTTAATGGGATGAATGACTTTAGGGAGAGAAAGCGCAGATAGGTATATAGATTCACAAGCGATCCCTCATTTTCACTTTTACACCTTCTTTTCACTAAACCCTTACACATTTTCCTCTCGCAATCGAGAATCCATCAAGTCCGTCGAAACTTCAACTTCTTCTCAAAACCCTGTCACTATCTCACAGTACTCTGGCGTCTGATCCTTCTTTATTGTTAGAGATTTCATCTACCAAGTAAGTTTCTAGAACTTCTTTTTCAAATTTCCTCTATTTTCTGGATTCGTTCCCAAAAATTTCTCTTTTCTTTTCCCTTTTGTGCATAGATACCTTCAATTTCCTCCAAAGACTAGGTAGATTTGAACTTGGAACTGATGATCAAAAGGCAAAGTTTGCCAAAACTTATCTCCAAAAAGGAATTAGCTAGAGATCTCTTAGTGAAGGAATAAACCCATTTACAGAAGAGTATACTCTCGCTAGCAACAAGTGTCCCGTACATATCTTTATGTTCAAAGAGTGTGGGCTTAGATTAATGTAGGTCCTCTTATGGTGGATTTCCTTAAGAACGGTCATCTAACTTTAGGGCAACTTTCCCCAAATGCTGTTGGGATCATACGTGGGATAGAGAAGCTAAACAAACTTTATGGTACCCAATTAGGTCTAAACGAACTCAAGTATTGCTATTTCCTTAGTAAAAAATAACATGGATATAGTCTGAAAGCTAGGCACAATACACCCAGCCTCGTCTTGGCCTTGCTTGATTCTCATAAAGGAACCAACTCGGACATTGTCATTTTGATCAGAGATATTGTCCCTAACCCTATCTATAAACCAATTCCTTGTCGAGTCACTGGCCCTGGTGTGCACCCTTTAAAAATTTTTGTTTTGCTCATTTTGGAGTCTTTCATGCGTAAATCTAACCTTATTTACTTTGGCAAAGGATTTACATACTTTCGATCAACCCCCAAAATTTGCCGTTAAGATTGAACAAATAAATGATGTTGCAAGTCATGACAGTGGTAGTATCCCTATAAGCCAATCACAACATCCAAGAACTGCAAACAAACTTTTAGGGTACTGTGAGAATCCGCAAATGCGACCCCCAGGTTCTCAGCCTCTGGTTTGGGAGTCTGAAACATCGAAAAGGATTCCGTTGTTCCATTTGCTTCTATATGTTGATAATTCATATCGGGAGTCCCTCTATCCTATTTCTAGATGCAAGAGGGTTCGTTCAGAGTCGCCAGTACATTTTACGAGAAAACGGACAAAATGATTGTGTAAGAGGGAAGGCTACAGATAAGCCTTTCTTTACACGTTTGTCTACGAAACCAGGATTCTATAGGGTTCGGGAACTATATTATGGTTTGGGAAGGTGTTAAGCACCCATTCCGCCCTTTCGGTCTCTAGTGGTCTTATATGTTTATTCTATGTTGGAAAACTTGGATGCTTTTACTGATATTCTACTGCTTTCTGGAAATAACTAATAAAAACCTGATTTTCGAGCGCGTTAGGAATCTACAGAAAAATCGAGTTTTAAACAAGTCTATAATAAAACTAATATACAAATATCTTATTTAATTACTAGAAGAGACTTTAGTTACCTTCCCGGCGATATATATAAGAATAAAAGAGAGAAAATATAATACGGCAGAGAAGACCTCTGACGGATATCAGCTTTCCTCTTAGAAATATTTTCGGCGGTCTGACTCTAGAAGGTGGCACTCCGGGTGCCAAGATTAGATCCGAGACTCTTGCGAAAATAAATGTTATCACAGATGCTTCCGGAGAAGGCTTAAAGATTAGAAAATATCAGAGAGAATAAGGAATTTTAGTATAGAAATTGTGGCGAGAAGTTGCCGTCTAGAACCCTTATCGGTGTTGGCCTATTTATACTGCTCGGAGAGGATTGTCGCGCGACATTTCCCAACTTTTTCTGTTTGTCGCGCGACGTACCTGTTTGTCGCGCGACATATCTGTTTCACTGTACCTGTTTGTCGCGCGACATATCTGTTTGTCGCGCGACAAACGGCTGAAGTGATGGGTTCTGACACTGTGATATGTCAGAAAGTGGATGGTCGGGTGCAGAGGGGTTTGTCGCGCGACATAAGAGTGATTGTCGGGCGACATACCAGTATGTCGTGCGACAATCCCACTTAAAAACAGGTTTGTTGGCCAACAAACCCTTTCGGGGTAGTTTCGGGTGCTCGGATGGGTCCCAGACTCTAAAAATAGTAGTTCTCGAAGGTCGTTAGGGTCCTTGCGGGGGTCACGGATCGGGGTGTCTACAGGTACGCTTCTAAGCGGAGTTTTTTTTCTAAAAGAGATAGACCCAACATCTAGTTGGGACCACAGTGGAATTTTTGGCAGAAAGAGGCCATATTCAGAAAGTACAAGGTCATCAACTTTCACCACAATCGGCAAAGAGTCCATGAGTTAAAACAAGGGAACAAATGTAGTACTTTTAATTAGCCAGTTGCTCGTGTAGCAAGACGTGACCTTGCCTTATGGTCTGACTACTTAGACATTCCTTAGTATCAACTTAACAAGGATAAAAAAAGCCATATCAAACTGCAGGAGAGGTTCGCTATTAGCACAGCAAAAGACACCAAGCAACCAATCCCTTAATGCCCTGCCTGAGCGAGTATCCAAGACGGTTGTTCTGGTGATGACGCTGGTCTCTCATTGCTGGGGTACTATGCACACCTTCCACTAGAGCTAGGGAGAGATGACAATGACACTGTTGGATGTGTTTGCTCTAACTAGGATACCTTTGAGGGGTGTTTCTATCTGGATTAATGTCCCACTATGACTTACCCCCGAAGGTATACTTGGTGCTTTATGGTGGGTCCCAGAGCAACAAGGTCCAAGTGATATTATTCCCCGAGCCGTCCTGATTACGCTTTTGGCGACAGAGAGGGTTAGAGTGACTGCTGTTTGGGGGCATATGACTAAGCAGGTGGAGCGTCACTACACTTGAATATTGCTACTACTGACTTTCCATGACCTTTTCGAGGCCCATCAAGGAGATACGGCCCATCTCTGGTGGCTTCCATACATCAAGGATTTCAGTGCCCTGTTCGATTATGATTGGGGTGGCTTCATCTTAGTCGTCCTCTACGATGTTATGGACTAGGTTTCTCGTCGCATGGCCTTGAATCTCAAGGGATTTTCCTTGTTGTGGGAGGTAGAAATCTCTGACTATTTTTATTATATGTTCTAATATATTCTTATTTGTAACTGTGTTAATACACTTGTGTTTTCTTTCTCATAGTTGGTTTGTAGCCTATACTCGCCCAAGTGGATCTCCTCAGAGAGAACGATGATCAGTTTTCGCTTCTCCGCCGATTCATAGTGGGGAATTACTGGGCTCCTTATGCATTTCGGACTTAAGAGGCTGGTGTTACAGTCGTTTTTAATTTGCTGGAGAAGCGTGTAAGTTTTTCTCCTTTTCTTTTCGTATATACCTGTATTTCTCAAAACTTTTATCTGTACTGATGAAAATTGCTTCTTTTTCAGATTGAGTGGGCCCCTTAGGCTGATTTGGGCCTTTATTTTGGTTATGCCCAAGCCCTTATTGCCTAGAGGACTAGATGGTTGATTAGAGATAAATAAGGCCCCCTATTATATCTCGACGAACAAGTGTTTTGCCAGCACACACTAACCCGATGGCCTCGAATTCCTATATTTCCCCCAGCCTTGATGAGACGGACGGGTGAAATTGCCGCTTTTGAGATGTTGACGCTGGTAAATGGACTCAATTTTTTGACATTCACCGAGGAAGGTGATTATTCTGTTTTTGCGGCCTACTATTTGATGAGGGAGTTAAAGGGGGCTCGTGGAAGGGTCTTCTATGATAGGTATGGGGCATTGGGAGGAGATCTTACTTGTATCAGGGGCCATCTGCATTTGTCGAGGATGGTCCCGAGTCATCTGCTACCAGTCCCCAATCAGAGGGACAACATATCGAATTCAGATTACGAGGACCTAGAAGGAGAGAGGGAGGCATCGGCAGTTAAGGGTGAGGGTGCTGGTCTCAAAGGGAGAGATGGAGGAGGAACGGGTGCGGCTCTTGAGCAGCCACCTCGGACCACGCCTATGGAGGAGCAGTAGACAAAGGCTGAGGGTTTTCAGTTTCTTATGGGTCCTACTATATCTTTGGGGATGATTTTTGAGGAGATAGAGGATGCTGAGAAAAGTGGTGCTGGTTTTACAGAGAGGTCATGGGAGCCTTAAGATTTTGATTATGATTAGTTCGAGCGGTACCTCCTGTGACAACCCCTTCTAGCGAGGTACCGCCTTTAATGGAGACGGCCGTGGCAAACCTTCCTGGAGTGCGAACGTTTGCTAACTTGACTCCCCTATCTCCAACCGCTATGGGCCCTTCGTCCCGATCTTCTGGTGTAGACGCTTCATCCTCTCAGCCTCCCTTGTTTTTAATTCGGGATGAAGGCGAGTTCACCTATGTTGTGGCTCCAACGGGTCCATCTATTCCTGTGGTTACTCTGCTACCACTCCCTTAGGAGATTCTATATTCTGATGTAAGTCTTCGCCGGTATATAGTGCCAGAGGTCCCCCTCCCCAATGATACTTTCAGTTATTTTGGTGGACGTGTTGGCGATGAGGTATCCGTTTTTCCTCTCTTATTCTCTCATTTTTCACTTTATGTCTTCATTTATCTATACTGACTTAATTCCTTCTTCTTGTGATAATAAATAATTACGGTCCGCGCAGCTGACCTACAAGCCTGGCATGCCTATTCCTTATACAACTGGAACCTACTTCAGTTCATAGGACAAGATCTTACTACATATATGAATGACTACATGAGGGCAATTGAGGTTTCCCTACGTGCAGATGATCATGTCACCTCTTCCCAAATGCAGTCAAAGTCTCGGAGGAGCAATAGCCAAGTCTCTAGACATTCTCGGTCTTCGACGATTTGACCCACAGCTTCCATTTGGATATTAGAAACGTCTCCAACAGTGCCAACTGCAGAGCTTACGAAAACGGTAGCAGACCCAGCAGCGATCGTTCATCCCCCAGTGGAGGCTTTCCGAGATAGTGAGAATGTGTCGATGCGCACTCGAGTTGATTAATTTATGTTCCTTCATAGTTTATTTAGGACTTTTGAACAGATGTTAGTTGTTAGTTCTGTTTTTATTTTTATTTTTAAGTTTTTTTCAAAACTGTGTTTGCAGGTGTTTATAAATTTTTATGAATGAAATATTTCTTTCCTATGTGTTTGAAACAAATACTCCTGCCGTCCCAAATTCCTGGTCCCTTTTAGGAAATCTAACTTATTAAGGACCCAACATCATCATTGCACTTTTTGCTTAATTTACATTGACTTTCCCTTTTTACCCTTTTCTTTATTCAAAACTTTTACTTGAAAAGTAAAAGTACAAAAGGGCAAAATAGGTATGTAAATATCTTTTATGGAAAATGGACATTTATTTTGGGACATCCAAAAAAGGAAAGAGGGACTAGCAATTTGGGACGGAGGGAGTATAATATTATATAATATAATACGGGTAGTTTCTTAAAAAACATACCATCTGCTTGTACCGTAAGGAGGCCATAAGGTCCCTGCAAGAGAACAGGGTAAGTATAATGCACACAAAAGTGGTTCTTTTGGCAAGAATAATTTTACGACCCTTGAAGGAAAACAAAATTAAGAAATTTGAGGGTTTGTCGGGTGACAATCTTCCCTGAATGAGTGTTTGTCGCACGACAAATAAGTACATGGATCTTTTTTTTGCTATAAATACACCAATCTTCCTTCATTCATCGCTACACTTACCCTTCTTTGCCTTCTTTCTAGAATAATGTCCTCCTATCAGACCGATTTTTGACTTATCCTATATTAGAGCTCGTGATCCTTAGTTTCTTTCGAGAATGGTTTAAAGTTCAGTTTCTTCAGTCCTTTGGCTGCATGGAGTTTTCGTCCTATAGATTTCTCCTTTCATTAGGTGCCTCGGTCTTCTAGAGCCTCTAGACCACCTTTTTTGTTTTGGTTTGGACAAATTATGTCCGACTTTTGAGGAGTTCTCCTGGCTCCTGCAGTCTGATACCCGTCTTTTGATGGCTGTTCTGATAAAAGACATCAATCGTCGAGACATGCTAATTGCACTACTATCAATTCCTCAAGTGGCCCGTGATGGCATCATTATTGGTGGGCTTCTTGATCTCCATAAGATGGTAAATTTCTTCCATCGTTATAAGGATAAAGCCTCATATGGTGTGGGGCTTACTACGGTGACTCTAATCTATCTTATTTTTGACATGCTACTGGTGACAGGCTCTACTCAAGTAGATCCGACTATTCTGAGTCCATTATGCCTATCATTCTTGTAGAGACTCTAAACAAATTAGATGCTCTTCAGGCTAGATCTTCAAACTTTCTCAGGGGGAATCCACGCCTTCTATACATGTGGCTATTAGAGCGACTCCATTCTATGGGGTTCAACGGAGTGCGACTGGACAATCCTAGTCACTTCTTTCATCGACCACTTTTTAGTGCTTTGACCATGTTTTCCTCTGCTCGGACAGTATGGTTTTTTGAGAACTTCCAAGCTATCTAATGGAATACCCCCTGGTGGAAGCTTAGGGCGATGGTTGTTGGCGTGGGTGGGCAGAACTATGTTCAAATCAGAGGCCTCTGGTTAACCTTGTTCTATCTCCCTGGACGACTTCTTCGGCAATTCAACGTACCTCGGAACAACCCCCTGGGTTTAAACAACTTCTCTTCTGAGCTCAAATTTGTTACTATGCATGTTTCTCTGACCATGGAGTGAATGTGGCATGGTCAGTTAACTAGTCAGTTCAATCATACTCGTTTCGGCATCACCAGGCCTCTCCGGGTTGACATTATTCGTTCCAATTGGCGATTACTGGAAGAGGAATTGGTCAATGTCCCCTATTAGATGGAGTAGTTTCGATTTATAGCCTTCGAGCCTACTAAAGAAATCATTATCCTGGCCTTTCAAATCATGGACAAGGCTCAGATTAATTTGGCCATAGAGGACCCTATCTGGCCCACTCCTAAAGTTTAGGTGCTTTCATTGTAGCTTAGCAGTTTTTCTTGTAACTTCTGGTATTTTGAACCATCGCTAAAATAATATAAGAGACTTTTTTTTGTGAAACCGAAAAAAACTCTATTAATGGTTAAACTAGGCCTTAAGTCACTTTTCAGGTTGCCTACGTTCCCCATTGAGTTTTCTTTTTCTCAAACAAAATAGTAACTTGGGGCTCATGTTTACAAAGTTCTTAGCTATACATGTGTGATCTATTGATAATATTTCTTAAAGCGGTCTAAGTTGACTGGTGAATGTAGCAGCTACCCGTCTAAATCTGTGAGCATGGTGGGCCCCTCTGTGTCGATCTCATTAACTATGCATAGCCCAGTCCACTTCTGTCCGAACTTTTCCCTCAGATCCTTGGCTGGTTATCGGATCTCTTTTAACATGATGTCGTTCTTACTGATACCCTGAGTTTTCACTTTATGGTTATAGGCTCGAGCAATACTCTTTTATTACCCCTAATGATGGTACACGTCTTTTAATTGTTTCTCGTCTAATAGGGCTAGCTCATTATAGCAGGCCTGGGCCTAGTCTATCTCATTGACTTGGTTCTCCAACACCACTCTGAGGGAGGGGATCTCTAACTCGACAGGGAGGACAGCTTCCATCCCATAAGTAAGATAAAATGGTGTAGCTCTAATAGAGACCCTTTCGGTGGTCCGATAACCCCATAACGCATATGGTAACTTTTTTGGCCAGTCTCAGCAAGTGTCACCCATTTTGCTCAGTATATTCTTCAGATTCTTATTAGCGGCCTCGACTGCCCCATTGGTCTGCGGACTATATGGAGAAGATTTGTGCCTAGTGATATTGTATCCTTCCATAACAACACTAGCCTCTATTTCGAAATGAGTGCCTTTGTAGGAGACTATCTCGTGCAGGACTCCATATCGACAAATGATGTTCCTTCGAATAAACTGGGCTACTTTTATGGCGTCAAGAGCCCTGAAAGATTCAGCTTCCACCCATTTGGTAAAATAGTCTATGGTTACTAGTATGAACTCATGGCCATCACTTGCTTTGGGTGATACCTTCCCAATGATGTCGATTCCCTAGGTTGCGAAAGGCCAGGGAACGGTTATGTTGTACAACTCCTTTAGAAGAAACTTCTGAGACTTGGCATAGATCTGACACTTATGACAACGACACACATGGTTGTTACAATCATTCTGTAGGGTTAACCAATAATACCATTGTCTGATGATCTTGTGGGCTAGTGTATGACCGTTCATGTGGGGGCCCACATTCTCCTCCATATATCTGATCCATCATTTTAACGGATTATTCTTCTGTGAGACACTGGAGATGAGTCTCATCGTAATTTCTCTTATACAGCCTCCCAGCGCAAAGTATGAATCTTGATGCTAATCTTTTAAGCGTAACACGTGTTTTCTTGTCCGCTTATTCTGCATATTGGTAATTCTTTAGTAGGTTCTATATATCATAAAACTAGGTGGATGAGTCTACGGTCTCTTAATTCTCAAACTCAATGGCCATGTAGTGAGCTGGGCTACATCTCTTCTCTACTGTGAGGATAATTTCTTCCATCACCTCCGAGATATCAATCATCAATGCTAATGTGGCCATTAAGTCAAGAAAATTGTTCTATGATCGAGGAATATAGTAGAACTTTGAGTGTTCGAACTTTTCCACGACGTCTTCCAATCTGGTGAGGAATGGAATTAACTTCTCATATCTGATCCTCCATTCTTTCAAAACCTGATGTACTAGTAATGCTGAGTCCCCGTAAACCTATATCCTTCTTATTCCCTTCTAGAGCACGATTTTCAAACCGACTATACAGGCTTCATACTCGACCATATTGTTAGTGCATGAGAAATTCAGACGATAAAAAATAGGTAAGTGAGTTTGATCAGGTGAGACTAACATAATGCCTATTCCGTTTTCATTATAATTAGAGCCCCATTGAAATACATTTTTCAATCTTTATCAGCCTCATGATTCATAATGGCTTTATCCGAAAACTTGGCCTCTTCTATCATGTCACCTAATATTAGGTTGCTAGCCAGATAATTAGCGATGATCTTGCCTTTTATCGACTTTTAGGTCATGTAGGTGATGTCAAACTAGGAGAGCAAAAATAGCCACTTTGCATACAATTTGAGAGGGCTGGTTTCTCAAAGAGGTACTTCAGTGGGTTGATTCGGGTTGCTAAGATAACTGGGAAAACTAGCATTTAGTGACGAAGTTTCTGTGTTACCCAAACAAAAGCAGTACAAGATTTTTCCAACGGTGTACAGTTCAACTCGAACGGAGATAACTTCTTGCTAATATAGTAAATGGCATGTTCCTTCCATGTGGTGGCCAAGTGTTGGGTCAGCATGGCCCCTGCAGCAATATCCGTAACTATTAAGTAAATAACAACGCTAACCCTAGTTGGAGTGATGCCAATACTGGAGGATTGAAGAGTTAGTTTTTTTATCTTATCGAATGCTTCTTAACACTGCTCGTCCCATTCTCTTGGTGATGATTTCCTCAAGAGTTTGAAGATAGGTTCACATATCTGGGTAAGATAGGAGATCAACCTATTGATGTACTGTAAGTTGCATCTCGGTACGAGGCTCAGACATATCTTTAATGGCTTTAACTTTGGCGGGGTTTACCTCGATACCTTTCTTACTAACGACATAGCCTAGCAGCTTTCCCTTTGTCACCTTGAACACACATTTCTGAGGATTAAGTCTCATTTGGTATTAGCGAAGTCTGTCAAAAAAAGCTCATAGGGTAGGAATATGGCCTTTTCTTTTTTTCAATTTAATGATCATATCGTCTATATATACTTCGACCTCCTTGTGGATCATGTCATGAAAAATGACTGTAGTGGCCCTTTGGTAAGTTGCCCCGCCGTTTTTCAGCCCGAATAGTATGACTGTGTAGCAGTACGCCCCCTACAGGGTGATAAATGATGTTTTCTCCTGGTGGTCCGAGTGCATCTTGATCTAGTTATAACCCTGCAAAGCCATCCATGAATGACTTCAAGGCATGGTTAGCAGTACTATCTACTATCAAATCAATTTTAAATAAAGAAAAATTGTCTTTTGGGCATGCCCGATTGAGATCT
Source organism: Lonicera japonica (assembly GCA_021464415.1). Taxonomy (NCBI): domain Eukaryota; kingdom Viridiplantae; phylum Streptophyta; class Magnoliopsida; order Dipsacales; family Caprifoliaceae; genus Lonicera; species Lonicera japonica. Next base: position 48,500,739 of record CM038470.1, read on the forward strand.
CGATAGTCCACACACATACAGACTTTTTCATTTGCCTTTGGGATTGGCACATTGTTAGCTAACCTTGAGGGATAATCAATTACTCATAAGAACCCCACACTTAATTGCTTCATCACTTTCTCCTTTACTTTCAGAGACCATTATGGTGTAAGTTTCCTCAGTTTCTGTTTGACGGGTTTAAATTCCGGCGTAGTGTGGATCTCGTGCATGACTATCTTTCTATTCAATCTTGGCATGTCGGCGTAGGACCAGGCAAAGACTAGACGTACTCTTTCAGAGTTTGTGTAAATTGCTCTCTTTCTATATCGGTTAGTTTGGCCCATATACGAATTTCTCTCTTATCTTCCTCAGTTCCGAGGTTAGTTACCAGAGTTTCTCCTTCATCACTTTGTATGTGTTTGTCTTCCATCTTAGGGTGTTCATTGATACTTTCGATTTTAGCAGAGGCAATCATTGAATCACCAATATCAGAATACTACAACACGGAATCTTCTTCATTGATAATATTACATACGAGTATAATTTTAAAAAGTATATCTAGGAGTAACTCCTCCCTAGTCTTTCCCTTACTCTCTCCCTTATTGCTTCTCTTTACAATTTCACTATTTCCCTCCTCTATCCTATTTTCAGGATCAATGTGGATTAAGCACACAGGATCGTCCCTTGGAATATCATCCTATAGGTCCATGATGCCAAAGAGGTCTCTGATCATTTCTTCCTTTCCATCTTCGTCTTCTTCTTCACTTTCACTCTACTCCCCCGATATTTTATGTCTGATCGATAACTTGGTGGAGAAGGTATGTAAGACTTCTTTCTTGAGGTAGAGGTCTTATTTATAGAAGATTTCTTAACCTGACATCCTTTCTCTGTCATCCTTTCTCTAGAACTCTTGGAAGTCGCAAAAAGGAACGTCTCCCTCTTTGATGAAAAAACCATTAAGTGAACTAAAGCTTGGATATTGATGCCTTTGACTTTGGTCTACATGGTCGTCTTCATTGGTGTGTTAATACCCCAGACCTTCTCTTCCATATTTTATTAATGGCTTTAAAGCTTAAAGAAGGCCCTGCTAACTCATTCCAAAGCTAGTTACAAGTACATACTTATCATTCTCAACATGTTTGTAACCTTTATACTATGACTATGGATATTATCCGGGGGTAAGTATTTTATCATTTGAGTAGTAAGTGTTTATACCTGAGGCTCATAAAAGAAGCCTTCCAATTGTATACTCTGACTACCGATCCCCAAGACTGGCAATTCAAGATCTGACAAGGTCCTTTCAGGATCTCCTTTTATAGTGATCACTTCTCCTTCGAATGGGATCTTGATTTTCTAATGCAAAAAAGAGGGGAATGCCCCTGATGTCGTGTAACCAAGCTCTTCCCAGTAGAAGGTTGAAGCTAAAAGGTATGTCAATGATTTAGAAGTCGACTGGAAAGTTTCTAGGACCGACTAGGAGATCAAGTCTCAAGGAGCCCAAAACGGCCTTTCTGGTGTTATCGTAAGCCATAACAGTCACTGCTTATGAAGAGAGCTCTAAGTCTATGATGCCCAGACACCTGGCTATTTTCAAAGGGCATACATTTATGGTGGACCCGTTATAAGTGAATACTTTTGAAATCATCTTTCCTCGGGTTTGAATCGTGTGGAGCTTCAAACTGTTCTTCTTTCCTAGAGGGGACAAATCCACTTCTGAAAATGATAGGCTCCTTTGTACAATAAGTGAACCAATCATGCTTTTAGCAACTACTCAGGGGTAGAGTCAGGTGATATGACTGCCTCGTCTAAAAGCTTAATAAAGGTAGTTCTATGAGGTTTGAAAGCAACCAGGAGGCCCCAAATAATGATGTGGGCTGGGTCTTCTTCAATTGTTTTAACACTCGGCCATCCCTTATCTCTTTAGGGGGAATTTGTTTCACTGCTTCGACTGGCAGTGGCCGGTAAACCCTCCCCAAATGAGTAATCTGTTAGATCCACAAAGATGATGGGTATGATTCAACTGAGGCTGAAGGCTGATCTTTCTCCACTGACCAACTGAAAGAAGCGGGGGATGTTTATGTCATACAAATTGTCTTCCATTTTAACAGTTTCTTAGACAATCGCTTCAGATTCTTTGGATCTCGGAATCTTCATAGTTGTTTCGGTATCCTTGGGGCCATCCTATCCCAAATTTACCAGGATTAGTTATGAGTGTGAGTAGTTGAGGGATTCTTTTATTGGTTTTTCCCAGGCCCTACGCGAGTAGAAAGTTCATTTTGGCCATCCACTGGTCGATTATCGAATTGAGGTCTGGTGCAACTTGAGTTGTTTTTAATGGCACAATTAGTGAATTCTTTTTTGCATCTTCTCCACATTTCTCCATTCGAACAATTATAGTATGCTTTGCAGTACCCGATTCAATCTTAACTCTTAAGTAGGTCGGATCATCTTGAATAAGACCCACAGGGTCAAAGCCCTCTTCATCCGTGGTTAAAGCATTAATCCTTGCCGCTGAGGCATGGTTAGGAATTTGGCTATTAGTGACATTGGGTTCGCTGGGTGCAAGGATGGTTCCAGCCTCGATTAGTCCTGGATACTGTATCGAAGGGAAAAACAACGATTTGTGTCGTGGCTGGCTGCCTGATAGTATGAGCAGTTCTCATTCATTCTTTAGGTATTGGGAATGGGATTTAGTGGGGGCAAGGATTGAGCGAGGTATTTAGTTCGGCATTTCGGAATATTTCCAAGCTTTTAGTCAAAGTAGTAAAAAGGGTGCAAAAGTTCCTCTTTTTCTTAACTTCAGCATTCGAGGAATCCCCTTGTGTGGGCCAACTCATCTGGGGTGATTATTGGTTCATGGTTGGAGCGGTCGTCTTCTTCCCGGTATAGGAGGCTTTCTTGGTATTGATTTCTGCTTTCTTGGCTAGTTCTTTTTCTGCCTGGGAACGTACCCTTGCTCAATAGGGCCCTAAAGTGTGGGAAAATGTGCTTCCCCATGCAATTCAATACAACTGGAGTGAAATTTTTGTATATTATTTCCAGTTGCTCTTCCTCGTCTCGGCGTTTTGACATTTGTGAAGCCATTTCCCTCCAGCGAGTGAAGAAGTAGCTAAAACTTTCCTTTTCACCTTGCTTGGCCATCTCTTGGCGGTGCGGTCCGTTCAGCTAACAACTCTTCCAACCCGAGTATTCTGCTGCTTAGTGGTGATGTCTATCAAACTCTGATTGACTAACATGAGTAAATGATGCATATCTTCTACAGTTAGTGAAAGAGCAATTTTTTCGTTGCAAGAAAAACACTAATTCAAAAAAATCTTATTTTACTACACTACATTAATAACGTTGTTGACCTTGAAGGTCTTAATCTTATTTTGATAATAACAATAAATCAATCATGTGTAATTTAACATGTTCTTGATATAAGATTATAGATTTCTTATTTGGAAAATCAAGAATAGCATGACTGCTCAAAGTAACTCAACTAATAAAATTATAGGTTTTACACTTAAAATTGTAATAAAATCAGAGTAACTCAACTAATAAAATTGTGGACAACAATTAAAATTGCATATATTTTTAAAAGAAAAGCAAATTGTATTATATAATATCTGAACTTGCAATCCGAAACTCCATCAAATGCAAAGTTTATTAAATCTTTATCCGACTAGTCCTTATCCTGTCCGATCCCGCTTAATCCTTATCCGACTGATTCATTTCATATCCTATCCCACATAATTCCTATCCGACTAATTCCGACTCTTATCATATCCGGTCTTTATCCTATCCTATCATATCCTACCTCCTTATCCGGCACGCCAAACGCACCCTAAGTCAATATCCGAGTATAATGAGCATGATATTAGGAAAATTCAATTCAATGATAAAGCTTTAAATTCATTGCATTGTGCATTGTACATGGATGAATACAATAAAATCTCTAGTTGCAAAACCGCAAAAGAGATTTGGGACAAACTTGAGGTTACCCATGAAGGAACTTCTCAAGTCAAGGAGGGCAACATTAATGTACTTGTCCATGACTATGATCCATGACTATGAGTTATTTAAAATGGAGCCTTACGAATCACTTGCTTCCATGTATAGTCGATTTTCTATTCTCACTAATGATTTGGACCTTCTTGGCAAGGTTTATTCAAATGAAGAGAAGATTAGAAAAGTGCTTAGGATTCTTCCCAAGATGTGGAGGCCTAAGGTGACGGCAATTCAAGAAGCTAAGAATCTCAAAACTCTTAGTATGGATGAGCTATTGGGTTCTCTCAAAACCCATGAGAAGGAATTGGCAAGAGAAGAAGGAGAAGGAAGAGCAAATCCTATGACAATATTCGCTCTAAAGCCAAATGAAGAAAAAGGTGGAAAAGGAGATGGAGACATGGCCCTCATCTCTAGGAAATTTGAAAAATTCCTAACAAAGAAGAAATTCTCTCAAGGGAAGCTCAACAACTATCATTCATCCTCAAAGAACGTCAATGATAGATCAACTCATCCTAAAGTTGACAATGAGGAAAGGAAATGCTTCCATTGTCATGAACCGGGATACTACAAGACAAATTGTCCGGTTAGAAGAAAGGAGAAGAGAGCAAAGAAGGAAGAATTATATAAGAGGTTGAAAGATGCTCTCAAAGGGCATTCAAGCGAATCGGATGAAGGCAAATCCGATATTGAGTCAAGTGATGAAGAAACGGCCGACCTTTGCCTTATGGCAAAAGATGGAAGGGCATACCAATCGTTGCCTCATCGATGAAGCACTCATGGAGGCTACCATTTTCTCTCCGTGGCCTTGATCCCTTTTTGATGTTGCCATAGGGGGAGAAAATGTGTGTTGGTGGCAATCAATGTTGGTAAGACTATTAAATGCTTTATGTCTTTAACATTGATAATTGTTTTCTTTTGAAAACCTTATTTGAGATCAAAATTGTTTTATTGGTTTTAAAACTATCTCAAATATATGTAATGCTTTTTACAAATCATTTATTTTATCTATGCATAAATTGAGGGGGAGCATATTTCAATTATTCATATGCTATTTATGCTTGTTATTGAAAACACACATTGATTTATTGTCATCATCAAAAAGGGGGAGATTGTTGACCTTGAAGGTCTTAATCTTATTTTGATAATAACAATAAATCAATCATGTGTAATTTAACATGTTCTTGATATAAGATTATAGATTTCTTATTTGGAAAATCAAGAATAGCATGACTGCTCAAAGAAAGTTTGACAAGAATCATTCAATCAATATCCGATCAAGTCAACGAAGCATTGGACTAAAACCGATCTATCCGAATCAAGATCATTCTTCTACAAGCGTTGGACAAGACAAGAAGATCAATCTCATCACTCACAAGCTAGCAATGCATTTCATGAAGCATAAAAGATCAAGGATCATATACTAAAGCTTCAAGGGAAAAACTTCAAGTGAAGAATCAATTTAAAGAAACAAATCGAAGCATTCGAAGACTCACCTATTCGGTAATTGAGTGTTTGCTTAGGATTAATGTAAAGTTTCTTAATTGATTGATTATATAGCTCAAATATGAACTTACATCATTGTTAGATTGATCAAAATCAGTTTGAATCAAAATTTCTTTGAAAACACCATTCTTGCAAAAACCGATTTTCAAATAATTTCATATTAAATTGATTTGAGCATATTTTGAGCTCTCATGAAAATAGGTGTCTTAGGATAATATATTTGACCTATCCCAAGCATCAAAATTGATTTTGGAACTTAATTGCAAAAATGTTTATTTTTTCCCTTTCTAGATTCGCTCCGTTTTTGCGCAGTTTTGATCTAACGGTTTGATGGAGGCCTTTCCGGACTCTGATCATTATGAAATTTGGAAAGCAGTTAGATAACACATTATAGTACTTATATCCAAAATTTCATCAAGTTCCAATGGCTGGATAATGAGATATGATCAAAACAAATCGGGAAAAATTTGCTGTCTGCAGCAATTTATCTAAACAGACCAGCAGAGATCATCAGTCGACTGATGGTCACTCAGTCGACTAAGGAGCCTTGCTCAGTCGACTGATGACCTGAATATAGCCGTTGGGAGTTGTCCTTTTTGCCTTTTGAGTCTAAATCATCACCCAAACCCTTCAAACGGCTATATCTCTTTTGGGACTATATATTGGACCTCCTAGACACATTTTGAGAAGCTTGAACACTTCTACAAATATATTTTTCATCTATCCAAAGTCAAGCTATTTTATTGATCATTCATATTCATCATTTGAGCTATCTATTTGATAAATCAAGCAAACTCTAGTGTGAGCTTTATATTGTATCTTATACACACTTAGATAGAGTTGTTCATTGGTGTGAGTCACCTAACAATTGTATTAGACAATTTATGAGAGGTAAATCTCATAAGATAGACAAGAAGGTAAATTCTTGTTGAGTGAAATTGTGAAAGGTAAATCTCATAGTTAGCAAGAGGGATTCTTGTGGGAATATTGTGGTCAAGCAATATTTGTAAAGAGTGTAGTGAGAAGAATTACACTTGTAGAGGTTTGATCTTCACCCGGAAGGAGATTGATTTTAGTGGAAATTCTCGGGGAACTAACCGAGCGCGGATTATGGTTTGGTAAACCAAAACCGTGTGGACAAAAAGCCTTGGACTTCAAATCGGTTCAATCTTTCTAACTCAATCTCTTTATTTACTTGTTATATTATTGTTTGCTTGAGATTGTTTATTTGCTTGATTGTTTATTTGATTGCATTCCTTGATAATTTGTTTTGTAAATTTGTTTTACTTAAACATTGTTAGAAAAGTTTTTAAATTCCGCATTAAGTTTTAAAAACCCTATTCACCCCCCCCTAGGGTTATTTTCCGACCAACAAACGTAGATAGCGGAAGTAAGGGATCGAATCCATAGGGAATGAATGTTTAGAATTTATATTAATCTAATTTATTTATTACAATAAGAGAAATAAAATTACAAACTAATTTAATAATAAAAAAAACTAATTCCTAAGATAGATGGATGGAATTCCAAATTCTTATCTACTTCAAATTGCATCTGCTACAGATAATCCTCCACAAACTCAAACGTGAAATTTGTTTCCCTTCCTAATGTTCACAATAAAACTTCAATGACGAGAATATTTGTTCTTCCAAAAACACAAATAGCCTCACCATATCACGAAAACTAAGGTTCGAAATCTCATTATGTTCTTCTATCGTAAAAACTTATTTGTTCTTCCAAAAAACAACCTAAACGAGGTTTCACATAATAAAAACTAGGAGTTTTCAGAATTCTCATCATGTTTCTCTTATGGAAAGATATATCTGCTAAAATCGCAAACAATCTCTCAAAAAGAATTTCACAATGGGATCGAGTTAGGAGTTTTGGTTAAATTGAAGGATTTTTTTTTTATGAAGAATGATTATATAAATAAGAAAAGAGTTTGAGTTTAATGAGGAAAAGAGTTGGAGTTTAATGAGGAAAATATGGAAAGAGGTTGAATAAGGATTGGATTGTAAATGAGTAAGGAGTAAGAAATTAAATGGAGGCTACACATCTTAATTTTCATCATTGTGCACTGGCAATAAGTTCGGGACTATTTTTGGCAATGTAAACCTCCGAATTTGAGAAAACTTGAAACACTAAAGTTGTACGCCTTCAAATCTTCTTTCCAACCATATAAAGAACGCCAAAATCCGAGTTCTGAGCAAAAAGATATGCTCAAAATACCGAACTACTGCATAACTTTCTCAAATATGATTCTTGTTTCGGAATTGCTTCGATTCGTTTCTTCTTAACTTCGTTACTTTATTCAGTCAATTCAACCATTTTTTTTATCTTTTCTTCACTAAATCTATAACTATTACAATATACTAAAAATAAACAAATAAATAAATTTTACTACCTAAAACGGAGAAACAAAGGAGAGCAGAAGGTCTAAAATACGCACAAAATCATGCACAACAAATAACCCCAACCTTAAACTTTACTCGTCCTCGAGCAAATTAAATTAATAAAAACTCTAAAGCAACTCATTCCTCGGCAACGGCGCCAATTTGAAAGAGCAATTTTTTCGTCGCAAGAAAAACACTAATTAATTCAAAAAAAACTTATTTTACTACATTACATTAATAACATAAGTAGCGGAAGTAAGGGATCGAATCCACAGAAAATGAATGTTTAGAATTTATATTAATCTAATTTATTTATTACAATAAAAGAAATAAAATTACATTGAAAAATAAAATTGCAAACTAATCTAATAAAAAATAAAAATAAAAACTAATTCCTTAGATAAATGGATGATATTCTAAATCCTTATATATTTCAAATTGCATCCGCTACAGAGAACCATCCACAGACTCAAACGTGAAATTTTTTTCCCTTCCTAACCTTCACAATACAACTTCAATGATGAGAATATTTGTTCTTTCAAAAACACAAACAGCCTCATCACCTAATATCGTACTATGAAAATCAAGGCTCGAAATCTCATTATGGTCTTCCATCGTAAAGATTTATTTGTTCTTCCAAAAACACAAACAACCTAAATGAGGATTCACATAATAAAAATTAGGAATTTCTAGAACTCTCCATGTTTCTCTCAAGGAAATATACAGTTGTTAAAATCGCAAACAATTTCTCAAAAAAAGTTGCACAATGGGAGTTGGGAGTTTTGGTTAAATTGAAGGATTGTTTTTTTTATGAAGAATGATTCTATAAATAAGAAAAGAGTTTGAGTTTAATGAGGAAAACAATTGGAGTTTAATGAAGAAAATATGAAAAGATGTTGAATAAGGATTGGATTGTAAAGGAGTAAGGAACAAGAAATTAAATGGAGGCTACACATCTTAATATTTGTCACTGTGCACTAGTAGTAGGTTCGGGGTTGTTTTCGGCAATGTAAACCTCTAAATTTGAGAAACCTCAAAACACAAAAGTTGTAGGCCTTCAAATCTTCTTTCCAGCCATATAAAGAACGGAAAAATTCGAGTTCTGAGCGAAAAGATATGCTCAAAATACCGAACTGCTGCATAACTCTCTCAAATACGATTCTTGTTCCGGAATTGCTTCGATTCGTTTCTTCTTGACTTCGATACTTTATTCACTCAATTCAACCATTTTTTGATCTTTTCTTCACTAAATCTATAAAAAATTACAATATACTAAAAATAAATAATTTTTACTACCTAAAACGAAGAAACAAAGGCAAGTAAAAGGTCTAAAATACGCACAAAATTGTGCACAACGGTTGGCTGAGTTCTTGATGCCTCGGCTAGGCTCTAATCAACTGTTCGGATTTCTGGCTCGTTTGACATTTCTAGCTCGTAGAACCATGTATGAATAGTGATGTGCGTGAAAGTTTTCGAAAGGTTGTGTTTACAAATATCTTTATCTTTTCAACATGTATTTTAAAAACCTCACTTTTATTCAAAAAAAGGGTTTCTTCACAAACAACTAACAATACAAAAAAATAAGTAAGGGATGCAGTAAAAGCAGGTGTTCAACACATAATAAACACAAGTCCATATATAAAAGTATAATTTTCTTACGTCTCCAGCAGAGTCGCCACTATGAGAATCCGCAAATGCGACCCCCGGGTCTCAACATCTAGTTTGGGGGCCTAAAACATCGGAACGGATTTTCGTTGCTCTATTTGCTTCTATATCGCAATAAATCATATTAAGTATTCCTATTTTTTATTTCTAAATGTAGAGGGGTTCGTCCAGAGTCGCCAGTACGTTTTACAAGAAAACATACAAAAGAATTTGTATAAGGGGATAGGTTATAGACAAACTTTTTTCTTACACGTTTGTTTACAAAACCAGGATTCTATAGAGTTCGGGAACTATATTACAGATTGGGAAGGTGTTAAGCACCCGTTCTACCCTTTCGGTCTCTAGTTGCTTTATATGTTTATTCTATGTTAAAAGACTTGGATGCTTTTACTGATAGTCTACTACTTTCTAAAAATAATTTACAAACAAAAACCCCATCTTGGGAAAAAGGGAAAAATGATGAAAACCTTGTATTCCGTGATTCGATGTTTTTGGTTTGGTTTGAAAATAAAATACTAATGAAAAAGTTTACTTGTTTTGAAATTAAAAGGATATTTCGGTATTGTTCCCTCATATAACGATGCTAATTTATCTTTGTTTTGGTTACTTTTGAGAAAATATTGAATTTTATCGAAATTGATTTAATATGGAATTGAACTCTTGAGGAGAGTATATCAGATATATCACAATCTATAAAAGACCGGATACGCCCAAATTAAATTCCTAAGTAAGTTTCATCGATTAGGGTTTTGGAAACTTTGTTTTATTCGAACGATAATATACTTACCTTTTCTGGTTTTACAAATGATTTTATCAGGGTTTTATTTTTGAAAATAATAGACTATTGGTAACTTGACAATAAGTTTGTCCAATTAGAAAGTTGACAAAGTAACATATATGAAAGATGAAAAAAGGTACACAGATATATAATTTTAAATAATAAAAAAGACTTTTGTTACCTTCTCGGCGATGTATATAAGAATGAAAGAGAGAAGATATAATACGGCAGAGAAAACCTCCGACGGATATTCTCTTTTCTTCTCCAGATATTTTCAAGAATTAGATTCCGAAATATAAAACATCGAGTGTTGTAAATAAACTCGAAGATTCTTCGAAAATCAGACGAAAATATAACTCAAACTAAAAATAACATAAAAGATTATAAATTTCAGAGAGTAGTATAGTTTTTTCGTGCATAAGTGTTGTCCTTAAACCTTTAGGGGTGTTGGCCTATTTATAGCGCTCGAGAGGGTTGTCGTGTGACATTCTCCAAGAAGATGAAAATGTCGTGCGACAAATGGCCATATGTCGCGCGACAAACGGTTAAATTGATATTTATAACAGACTGATATGTCAAAAAGTGGTTAATCTGTGTTTGAAAAACTTATCGTGCAATAAATAGGGGTTCGTTGTGCGACAAACCCTTCTAGAAATAGGTTTGTTTGGACAACAAATTTTTCGAAGCTGTTTCTAGTGTGTGGATAAGTCCTAGAAAAGTGTTTTTTCGATAATTTTAGAATTTTTGCGAGGGTCATGGATTGGGGTGTTTATAGGTACTAAGATATTAATATGTAAAAAAATGGATACCAAGATCCAATTATAGTAAAACTTTGGGTACAAATCGCCTTTAAAACAAATTCAACATTTATAATTTCGACCCCCATCTAAATTATTGGGTCCCGATGTATTAAGTTCTCTTATTTATTTACTTTTAGTCCATTTTTTGCTTTCTTGTAAGCCACCAAATTTTGGGCTCTTCAAATCTTACTTTCTTTTTATGATTTATGTGTGGGAACGCTTATTAATTACGACGTATAGTTTCTTTAGGATAATGTGGTTTATCTTAATCAAGTTATAGTTTTTTACAATTGCAGTCATATTAATTATTATTTTTGAAAAAATTGGTCATATTAATTATTTGAGAGGCAAAAAAAAAAATAATAATAATAACTACTAATCCAAAAAGAAAAAAACTTAACAAAAAGTCACACATGCCAACTTTTTTCTTGATTGTCAAATTGATAAAATTGGTCATATTAATTTTTTGTTGTACCGTGTCAAAATTGGTACTTTTGAATTTATTTATATTTTTGTATTTTCCTCGATAATGAATTTTAACTATAAATAATTTTTTAAATTTAAAATGTTAGATATCAAAATATTTATAAAAGAAAATTGTGGGAAATTGAAAACAAAATAACTCCAATTTTTTTACATGGAGTAATTTAAAAAAATTTCAAATTTAAAAAACAAAAATCCAAAACCTTCAAAATACTTCTTACCATGATATATATTCGAAATTTCATAATGAAATCATTTGGTTAAAGAAACATAGAAAACCAGGAAAAATAGAAAATGAAATGACACAGTACTTTTAAAAATCAGGAAAAATACATCAAATTTCAGAATTTATAAAAATTCTCCATGTATATAAAACCAGGATAGTTTCCTTAGCAACAAAATGACTTATAAAATTAACATTTATTTAAACTAAAAAGTCCCAAATAATAATTGGAAAATGTAGAGAATTAAATAATTAGACAATTAGAAAACATTGCAAATATAGATAATTAAATAATTAGACAATTATAAAACGTTGTAATCCCTACATTTTAGTCACAATTGAATAAATATAATCACACCATAGTTAGAATATATTTTATTTTTTTTGGGAGGGGTAACTTTAATATTAATATCACATGTTAAAAATCAAAGAAGAAAATTTAATGCTAAAGGGAGGCAACTTTAACTAAATAAATATACATATATAATTTTTAAAAATAATTATAGAGGTAAAACTATAAAAAGTGAAGTTTTTAAAAGTTTAAGAGAATAATTGCCGCAATTCTAACCACCTGGCTCGGCGTGTAAGTTTTGTAATAATAAGAAATCTCTAATTAATAATGTTTATAGTCATAACTAAATTATTAAGATATTGTACGATATTAATTGTCATATTTTTAATTTGGGCTCAATTTCACTTTCTTCATCCTTTCTATTTTTAGACATCTGTATATAATATTCGTAATCCTTCACCACAAATTACAATTGGCGATCCAACTGAAATTTTGAATATATAATTTAATTTCCTCCAATATTCTAATAAATCATTTTAAATTCTAGAAAACTCAAATTAAACATTTCGATTTGTACATCACGTTCTTTTATAAAATTTACAATTGATGAGATTGATTTTTCTTAACCATTTTTATTATGATAGACATTCTTATTATATTATATATTCTAGTTGTTTATTCAAATCTTGTGTTATATATGCAACCCTAAAACAGTATAATCTTAATTGTCATGCATATTATACATTGATGTTATGATTAAACTTGGTGATTGTAGACATAGCCGTACCCATAATTTAACAAAGGGATGGACTAATTTCGGTTATTATAGTTTCGTTAGCAACAAAATGACTGATAAAATTTAATAAGGGCAAGTTTAATACTAATATCAATGGTTAAAAATCAAACAAAAATAATTATAATGTAAAAAGTGAAATTTTGAAAAAATTATCGGAAGCAATTCCTGCCTTTATAACTACGTGCAGGTATGCTACCGGATCCTGATTAATAAATCTTAAATTAAGCATCAAAATATCGTATGTACCGTTATATGAAAGAAAAAAAACTAAAAGACTTGATAGTCATAATATCAATTCTAACTCCATTTTGTCCAATTGACCCTAAATTATAATTGGAGAATTGAAATTTTGAATATATAATTTAATTTCCCCCAATATTCTAATGAATCATTTTCAATTCTAGAAAACTCCAATTAATCACCTCAATTTATATATCACGCAATTCATGAGATTTGATTTTTCTTAACCATCTTCATTATGATAAACATTTTTATTATATTATATATTTAAGTTGTTCATTCAAATTAATCTTGTGCTATATATGCAACCCTAAAAGAGTATGATCTTAATTGTCATGCATATTATACATTGATTACATTTTTATTATATTATATATTTAAGTTGTTAATTCAAATCTTGTGCTATATATGCAACCCTAAAAGAGTACGATCTTAATTGTCATGCATATTATACATTGATGATGCATGTGATTAAACATGGTGATAGTAGACATAGCCGGACCTATAATTTAACAAAGGGGTGGACTTAAGTGGACTGGGCCATACTAATTTTTGCCATCTTAGTTTTTCTTAGGTTATTGTTGAACATTTTCAAAGGAAGATAAATATGGAACTGTATTCATATATAAATCTAATTTTTAAAGAAATATATATTTATATTTAAATATTTATTTTTTCCAGTCTAAAGTCTTTTTATTAAAAAACTAAAAATGTCAATTCCACTTGAGCTATAGCTCTTAGGGAAATATTTTAGTGTGTATATGGTTCCCCCAAAACCGTCACTTTTTTTATGCAAATAAAGTGATCTTGGAAACACATGAAAAATGTTACTAAAAATTATGTTGGAGTGCTAATAACCATATCCAAAACTTATGATTGTTAACTATATTTAAATATTAATTAGGTAGATATACTTATCAATTTTTATTAGTTAAAAGAAAGTGCCATAATAAAGGCGGATCTAGTGGTTTCTTGTGTATAGTTCAAAAAATCCAAAACCGCCCATTTAGGTTGGGGTATGTTAGAACCTATTATTTAGAATTAGTTTAGGTTTAAGTGATAAAAAGATCTAAACCAAAAAGTGTACCTTCTACTCATCACTCATCTTATTTTCTTCTATAAACCCTAGAAATAATTTCGTACACAATGAGTGGTGTTATAATGAGCTAGGGTGAAGACCTAACCTAATTAGTTTATCAATGAATTTTTTGCATCATATTCTACTATTTGTTTTGTTCTAACAGAATCCAAAACTAACCGTCTCCATCAATTTGGATATAAGTAGCCATGGCATGCCGCGATTTGACCAGATTTTTACTTTAGGGAGACTCAGTCACCAATGGGAACATATATGACTGAAAACGCTACAAAATCTTCAATAGATCATAATCAGCTTACGATAGGTTTCATTAGATCCGATGGTGATTGAGACGAATTGGCTTTTGCTTGTTTGTTGTTTTTCCATGGGTGTATTATTGACAAAGGAAATTATATATGTATATATATATATATTGGCATAACAATATACAACTTTAAAAACATATAGTACAACTTCTCAAAACAATATAATATTCTGATAAAGAGAATAATACTTTGATAATATGGTTAACTTTTTCCATCACATTTAATTTCTTTCTTCCTTTGGATTGAGGTCTAAAGCCTAGGGGTTTGGCAATTTTAAATACTTGGGGTTGTGTGGGTATTTGTGCCAAAAGAAGGAAAAAATAATAATTAAGGTTTGTAATATGTCTTTAAATAACTTTTAAATTTAACCATCAATGCTTTATCCAATGCGCAGTTTATGAAGCTCTCAATATTGTAAACATATATAATCTTAGCATCGAATCATAACCTCAATACATTTATAAGGAAAATATATTTTCAATATTGATAATTAAATAATTTATGTAATTATAGAATCCATTGGATTAATATTTGATTTTTGACATAAAAGTTAGAACTATTTTTTTAGTGGAAAGTGTCTATTATCCCACCATATTATTGAAATATTATAATAAAGTTTAATTTTTAAACTCTCTTTTATATATAAAAAAATAAATTAAAATTTACTGAGTTTATGGTTAGTAATGTAATTACACGGGTCATCGATATTCACATCATTGTGCAACATATGTCGGGCATCTCTTCACATCAGGATAGGCCTTTCAGGAAAATACATAATATATATATATATATATATATATATATTCTCACTAAAATTACTCTTCTATTTCAATGTTTTATTAAAAAAAGTCGGTTTATTATTATTATTATTATTTTATTTTATTTTTAATAATTTTTCATCTTTGGATTTAAATGGGCCGCTAACTAATCCAAATTTAGACCATTATTTTTATTTATAGGAAATCTTATTAGGAAATAATATGGTAGTTCTATAGTTTTATTGTGAAAGTATTTTATTTTTTTTGATAAAACGGTACACAATAAATCTGGCATTCATTTTTAGGGAGATGGGGGCTCCAAGACCACCTAATCTTTCTACCCAAGTATTTTTTTAATCCAGTAAAATATTTAATTATTCATAGAAATCTTTAATTATTAGCAAATTATAGATAGTTTTATGAGTTCTACTCTAGCCAATCGAATTTTTTCGTAAAAGCAATATGTAAATCTAGGTGGTTTTTAGGAAGGTGGCGGGAATCAAACTTTGATTGTCCGTGTGAGTTATCACACTTTTACCATTACTCTCCGTCCCTTTCTTCAAATACAATGTTACATTTATCTCTTATTTCATTTCTTAATATTTTAGAGGATTTACAATGATTTGTAAAAAGTAATGTCTTAACCCATTTTTGCATAAAGTTTGAAGCCTAAAAAATTCATGCTGCAATAATACCTTTGTAAACTTTTGTACAAATTTTGAAAGAACCAATAAGATACCAACACCCCTTAGATATCATTTTATATAATTTTTGAATACAAAATTTTATTCTCACAATAGATCTTATTTCATAGGTCTTGATAAATAAATTTGAAATACATCTGTAAAAAAAATCATATTTTGCATTAACAGTTACAACATGTTAAATTTTATGAAAAAGTTGAGAAGAGAAAGAGCCGACGTGACAATATAAACTGGGTGTGTGTTTTATATCTTCGTTTTACACAAAACCCAATTTTACACAATATCTAAATTTTACACAAAACATCTTTTTACGCAACCTCTCAAAATGCTCTTAATTATATATTTATTTACCTTTTTAAAAAAAAAATACTCCTTAGCAGGGCAGGCCCATGGATGGGCCAGATCCAGCCCTAATATTGTCCTACAGGTGGGTTAGAACGAGACTATTAATATATATACATGACCACAAGCCCAATAGATTAGAAGGACACCATATCACAAAAATCAGGGTGTTTTAAATCAGCCCACACAATTATACTTTTCAATATATTTTTATAAAATACTTTCAACTCACTTCACAAATATATCAACATACTCTCGCTTTAAACCAAAAGCTAATTAAAAACAAAATTACTATCCAACACACAAAATATTAACGTTTATTGTTCTGAAGTGACAAGCAAGTGGTGAAATACTAAACTATTTAAATTCTGTTTGATAGCAATATAAAAAATAAAAATAAAAACAATTAATTTGAGTGAAAAAGTCGAAAATAAGTTGATGAATATGGTGAGATACCTTCTATCTCATACTCATTTTTGTGAGTATTTGTCTTCCATCATCCTTTAATATTTTGTGGAAAAATTTTCTCCACTATCACCAAAAAAATTTTTTTTATGGAAAAAATCAAAACGTACGTAAGAGTTAATCTCACCACATCTTTCAACTTATTTTCTATCTTCTCACCTAAATTAGTTATTTTTCTTTTCATTTTCCATGTTATTATCAAAAGGAGCCTTACACTCGTCGAATGTTTACCCTCCATTAAAACTACATTTTTTTTAATTCATTGGTTAGATGGTTTTATCATGTGGTTGTAACTTTTGAGTGAAAAATATTAATTTCTAAATTCAATATATTTGACCGTCATATTTTTTCAAATTAAATTAACTTTTTTTTACAGGGTGATAACTTTGTGTTATAATTTTTTTTTCATACGAATTATGAATCCCTAACCACTACAATAATGATGGGTTAACAAATGATTCGATAACAATGTCCATATAAATCGAACATAAAACTTCCCAATACCAACATACTACAAGGCCGTACATAATTCTTACCAACAACAATATTTGCAAATTACAAGAGAGGTTTGCATGTGGTTGCGACGTGCTCAATTAAGGTGCAAGTCTAATGACATGGAAGACATAGTCTTTCTTTGTTCGGTTGCCCTCAAATGCAAGGTGTGGCGCAATTCTGAATTTGTCTTCTATCTTCTTCTTCTTCTTCTTCTTCTTTTTAACAAACTTCAAACTTTCAAACTTGATATTTTTATTGATCAAACTTTTGATTACAAGAAAGAGAGAGAGTACAAAGAGAAGAGACGGAAAGAAAACCAGAAAAATAAAGCATGATTACAATGGATATCTACAATCCCTATTTATACAAGATTGGGACAGACTTGAAATGTTTTAAAGTTCAGAAGGTGATGTCAATGCATGCGTGTGCTGGATGTGATTGCAGTCAATCAGTCGCTGTTCAATCTTGTTTTTTATTGGCCGCAGAATGCTTTAGAATCTTGCTTTATAAAAAGATGTATGCTACTTTAATCCCCATGCTTTTTCCCTTTGTCTTGTTCTTCTCTTTTTATCATCGTTTTCTTATTTATCTATTGGTTTATCAAGGTTTTCAAACCAAGGGCCCATATAATCCTCCATGTCCTCTTTTAAATCTCCCCCATAGTCTTCATCTTCATCTTCTTCATTAGACTTTTCAAGATTATCTAAATGAGCTTTAGATGAAGTGGACATAAAATCGTCATCATTTAATAGCTTGAGTTGTGCGGCCAAGGCTTTATTGAGCTAACGTGAATAGTGTTTTATTGAGCTATGAGGAAGTTTTTGATATTATTTGTTTGCTTAGACCTCGTATTGATATTTGTTAGCAGAGTGCGCCAGATCGAGTCTCCATGGTTTGGGTTCAATTCGGACACTGATGTGTGTCCTTCGTTTTTCAAATTGATTGGGTTTGGGGGGTGTTTGGGGGGGGGGGGTTCCTGAGTGATTATCAGTCAATTATACAGTTTGTTAATTGCTCAGACTCAGTTTTGTGAACGAGATTAAGAGGTTGAGTTATGGTCATAATTTTCGCTTTAAGTTTGTTCCTAGATTAGGTAAGAGAGTAGCACACTATTTGCCATTTATTGTTTAATACAAAGCGATAACTTTACGATGTAATTCTTTTTATACAATTATAATTATGAATCATGTATCTACAACCATCACAATAAGGGTGGACATATAACCACTATAATAAGGGTGGATCGACAGTGTTCAACAACCACCTCCATGCCAAGACTTTCTTGTTACAAAGACAGATAGAATGCCAACGGGTTACAAGGCCATTGGCACAATTTGCCCTTTCTTTAAATATATCAAAAAGTTCATATTCCTTATTACCATATTGACTTTCTCTTTAATGCCTAAATGAAAATGTAAATAATCATATATGCATGCATTTAAAAACTCCATGAAAATGTAAATAATCATCTATACATGCATTTAAAAACTCCAAGAAACAATGCCGGGTAATAAGAAACAATGCCGGGTAATAAAAAACCTACACGGTTTTGATTCAAAAGAGTGGATAATCATTTAGCAGGCTGGATTTTCTTCTTCTTATTATTATTATTTGTACGTATATTTATTTTTTTTAAATACTAATATTATTGTCAAAATAATTTTCATTAATGGCAAAACAAATAATGCATGCTTTAAATCCATCCGTTTAGATCCCCTTGAACAAAATTAGATTAAAAGGTAATAAAGAGGGGCCAAGTATCTAAATAACACAATTTAAAGTTTATGTTAGAGCAACCATAGTGGGTATGATAAATT
This sequence comes from Lonicera japonica, assembly GCA_021464415.1. NCBI lineage: Eukaryota > Viridiplantae > Streptophyta > Magnoliopsida > Dipsacales > Caprifoliaceae > Lonicera > Lonicera japonica. The sequence goes on from CM038470.1 coordinate 48,519,866, forward strand.
GTTAAATTTACCATCATACGACTCTTTTTCACTCGTATAGGTTATACAATTGTTCTAAACTTGTTAAAAAAAAAAATAGAAATGTGTGACACTCGTAGAAGCCATATCATAACCTATGGGTATTTTCGGTTAGGGTCGGGGTAGAAAGTAAGGTACACCAAACCCAAACCGAAGTTCGGTTCGGTTTCTAAATCTTTGAAACCCAAAATTGAACCAAACTTTTCGATTCAGTTTCGGTTCTGTTTTGACATATATATATGCTTTTCCTTTTTTTCTAAATCAATTTAACGTAACAATGTAATACTAATAGTAATGTAAGAATGGTTTATATTCAAATTAAAGTTATGGATTTTTAGAAACAATGAACAAACATATAGTTACCATATTTTTTTATTTAGTTACTTTTTATTTGTAAATTTATAAGAATAAAATACATTAAATAAAATGATGAATTATCTTGCTATGATGTATGTGATAAAAAAAACCTTAGCATTGTGTAGTTAATTCAATAATAAGGGTACATGTTAATAACTTTTTTTTAGATGATCACAATATGCAATTATTAAAGAACATATTCTTATAAAATGCTCTCTTTTTTGTATTATAATATGATTAACGTGTATCCTTAGAATATATATTAACATTTTTTTTCTTATATATAATTTGGTTCGGTTCGGTTTAGTTCGATTTTGGACTAACTTGTCCCAAACTTGAACCAAATTTTTCAGTTTCGGTTCAGTTTTCTCATTTTCAGTTTCAATTTTTTTTCGGTTTGGAATTTTACTAATCAGTCTAGATAGGTTCGGTCCATTCAGTCAATTTTCGGATTGATCTTAACACTCCTATCATAACCATACAAGGCTAATACACTAGTAGAGAACTCTTCAAATATATTTTTTATCTTCCATTCTAATTTACAAAAGTTAAGCCGAAAAAAAAACCCCGAGAAATGCTAGTAGGAGTGAAGAGGCATTTCTTTATTTATTTTTTAATTATTTTTGAACTAAAAATTAATACAAACTTCACACACTGTATAATTATATTTTATACCATATTTATTATATCTGATATAAAAATTTAGCAATTAATTTATAAATTTGACTCTAAATTTCAGCATCAGCGCGCAGATGCTCTTAAAATGAGTGAAGCAGAAGTTTGATTCCGCCAATTATTATGTATGTGGAATGGGGGGCAAAGCCTCGAAAGCCGTGCCGTCTGGAACAAAGAGTTTCGGATAATTTCTGAAAACAAAAATCATCCACCACCAGACTTTGTGCCTCCCCAAGCAAAAAAGTTGTTCTTCTCGTCGCTTCTTTTGAATCCCTTTTTCTTGCTTGTTGTAGATACAATTTTTGATCAACAATTGTAGAGAGAGAGAGAGAGAGAGAGAGAGAAAGAGATGGCTTGCTTGCACGATCACAGCTGCGAAGAACACGATTGTTCTTCTAATTGGTCTTTATACAAACACATTGATCTCCCCAAGGTTACTTGAAAATCTCCCTTTCTAATCTGTTCAAAACCCTCATTTATCATTTCTTCTTATGTTTGTATTGTATTTGCAACTCTTTTATTACTCAACTTGATAATTCACTCAACTATGAGTCTAGAAATGTACTACTGATCATATACAGTTTGTAACGGCCTAAATTTCAACTTGGGCTAGTCATTTTTGGAGATAATCAGTCCCCACATATATACGTCGGATATTTTGGGTCGTTATTCTGAATAATTGTTGTTTGTTTGACAATTTACAACTACTGATGTGGGATACTTTGGGTGAATAATGGTTGTTTGTTTGAGTTTATTTGACAATTTACTGTTATAACTGTTATTATAGTATGCGCTAATATTCATAATCAAAAAGATTAGGATAGCACTAGATAACACCCAATCTACTAGTCTTGGAATATTGTTCATAGACAGTTTTAGGGTCTGTTTTTTTTTTTAAACATCTAATTTATGTACGTCGCATGCTGAATTTTGAATGCTAAACGCTGAATGAAACCTCTGAAAAATATTTTACTTTTATTTGGTTCTGAATGCTGGATTTTAATCCAATTCAATATTAAGAGATGAGAAAACAAACACTTTTATGTCTTAAAAACTGAATAGGCTTGCATTCAGCATTAAGAGGCAAAAACAAATACCAGCCTAATTTCAATTCAAAGAAACCTATAGTTCAAAACACTAATAATTTGATGTGCCTTGGTAGTTGGTATAACTATCTGTTACTTATGCTGATTTTGTGTTTGTTGTTTTGTCTATGTGGTGACCATAAATCTTGTTTAATACCCATAAACTAAAATGCTCAGAAATTGTAAGAAGAAATGCCAATTAACTGAGGGTCTAACTCTTAGAAATGTTTATTTTTTACTTTGGTATTGTGATTTCATGAGTGCTCCCATTTGATGTTTGGATGAATAAACTCCATAAACCCGTGTAGTATACTTTGCTGACCTATTAAGCTCAAGCATTGTGTATTCGTAATATTCTCAAATGCATTAGTTGTGAATTGTGATAGTGCTAATGTTCGAAATTGATAACAAGGAAATCCTGAATGCTTGTTTGACTGTGTTTTCAGTAATAGCCACATTGTCCACACTAGAAACATGCAATTACTGTCTAGAATGTGTTGGGAATTGTTGAATATTGAATATTAATTGCTAGAAGAAGAAATAAGAACTTACTTGGTTGCTTCATTAGTCGTTATCTTCATGCTTATGTTCGTATTTGTCATGTCAATGTAATTTCTGCTTGAGAGTAAAAAAAAATAAACAAATAGAAACAATGAAACTAAATCCAACAAAATCAAAGCTCTATGGAGTACGGAGTCATAAAGTGCAACGATGGAACCTTCAACATGATTCCTTGAGAATGTTACTCCACCTCCAAGCTGGCCAATCTGGAAGTTCATCAATTTGATATTCTCTTTAGATATGTCGTAATAATTGAGATTGTTCCTCTTCGTCATTGCACTAAGGTTGTCTTGCTAAAATTGCATTGTGATCACTTATAATTCTTCCTGCTGGTTTATGTGATGGGATTGGTCTAGCTGTTGTAGTGATTGCTAATATTCGTAGCTAGAAAACCAAATCACACTCGAAGATCCAAATCCTGAATGGCAATTTACTCCCCTCATCGCCCCTCCTCTTCCATTGTATTTACTTGTTAATGTAGAGTTATTGTTTGTCATAATATTCATGTAAGTTGTAAGGGTGAAAGCTGTGTTTGGAATTCTTCAATATGGTTATGAAGGCTTTGAGATTGTTGAAAAATGTGGCGGAAACTAGAAAAGGATGATAGAAGTTTTTTCATTGTCAAAACCTCGCCACCACCGGGGGTGGGGGAAGAGGTTCATCTAATTATCAATCTCATTGATGAGGAGCCATCTTCTATGGAGTAGATTAGGATCAAGTGGCAAATTAAACATGTGCTTCGTTTGTTCCAAGTAGTTTTCGGATAGGATGTTTATTGTCATTAAAGTAGTTGAATTTCTTTGGTTTACTAAATGACTGTTACAGGAAAAGGAAAGGAAAAAGGAGGGGTGAGGTGGGGGGATATTGCCTTCTCTCACTTACGTAGTTGTCAGTTGAAATGGAGAAAATAGAAAGATTTTTGAAGGATTTTAACTTTTATCACTAATGAATTCATATAGAATGAGTGGGTTCTTGTGTCATAATAGGGCATAGCTATTTGAATTTAGTGAGAGGACCAGTTGGTGAATTTCAACTTTTCTTATTTCAGGATTTATTTATCTTGCCTGCATGAGGAATGCCCCTGTTTGTTGTCTTGTATCATGCTTGTCGTGGGGATGGTTAATCCATTATAGAAATCTTGTTTTGTACATGGTAGTCAACATGAGGAATAATGTAAACTAGTATGTTATTTTCTTAGTTAGATTTTTTTTAACCCCATTATATATATGAAATTAGACCTCCCCCTGTGTTCATACTTGTTAGACTCTGCCATTGGATGCGAAGTCTACGATTATGAACACAGGGCGCAAGTCTTAAACTTCACATTAAAAGTAATGGGCAAAGTAAAAGATCCCTTTATTTATTCATTTTGTGTTTTTGCACCTCGTTCTTTTTTCTTTTTTTTTGAAGGGGGGGTGCATTTTCCTGAGAACGTGCTTCTGCTTTTATTATGCATATCTTGAGCTCCATCTCTCTCTCACTAATGGCATGTATAACAAAGTTCTTGTTGCCTTCTTGACTGATATGGTGGGACTTCCGTTGAATTGATGTTTTGACTATATATTTGTAAGACCATTTCCTTTGGCATATGATAAATGATTCTTTTTCTCTTGCTGTCCAAAGGTATCTGCATTGAATGAGGCTGTTCCAGGAAGTGTCAAATCTGTTTTTAAAGCATGGGAACATCGTCTAAATTCTTCCGATGTAAGTTTTTCAATAGTACTAATCCTTTAAATTATATGTTCTTTAATGTGTGTAAATCTACTGAATCATGTTCTGTTATAACTTATAAGTTACAGCACTTATGCGGAAATGTTTGAGGACATTATGTTTTGTTCATGCATTGTTTTATCAAGCAGTTAGTTCTATTATGGATTTGTCACATTGTCATTGTCACAGTAATGCCTTAGAAGGCAAGTCTTCGTAGCCATGCCCATCTGATGTTAGTGTTCTCACCTGATTTGGTTTACTAAATTAGGAGTCCACTTTTCCTTTTTGGGACATCCCATCCCAAATTAAGAGTTCAATGTCCTTTTAGGGACATAATTAATGTACCAATCTCACGATAGTAACCGAATTTTATTCTTAAACATTGATTATGTTGAAAGTAGTCTATCCTTAAAAAGTATGAAACCTAAGCATGGACTATTAATTTGGGACGGACGGAGTATGTAAGAAAGAAAACATATAAATGAGTGAAAATGGCAACAATTAGTCTTATCCTTAAAAAGTGTAAACTTAAGCATGGACTATTAATTTGGGACGGACGGAAAATGTAAGAAGGAAAACATATAAATGAGTGAAAATGGCAACAATTAGTCTTATCCTTAAAAAGTGTAAAACTTAAGCATGGACTATTAATTTGAAACGGAGGAGTATGTAAGAAAGAAAACATATAAATTAGTGAAAATGGCAACAATTTGTTTAACACTGAAAACTCCACACAGGAACATCTATGTTGGTATAACATGATACAAATTATGGAAGCGCAGTTGTAAACAACTGCTTAGGTGCCTTATAGTTGCTTGAAGGAGATAATTTAATTATGAATGAGATCCATTACTTGAGCACTTTTAACTTAGGTTTTTCAAAATCAAATTTCAAATATTTATCACTTGAAAATAATATATGCGATAACCCTCAAACATAAATTGTTATTCTAACTATTAAGTTCTAGTACTTGAGATACTGTTGTTGCTTATGCCAAATCTGTTGGTTTATTATACCTCTTGTTGTTTTTTGGTCCAATAACAAAATCTTTTATGAAGGCCAGCAAATCATTAGTTTTTACCCAGAAGAAACCTGGAATGCTCTCTACTTGATCTGTTTATTTCTGGTTCTTGTTAAGCTCTTCTTGGACTATTTTTTGTTGTGAAACATCAAATTCTTAGTTTGATTTTCTGAACATGGGGCATGGAGCTGGCTTTTATCCTCCTCCTTATGCTTATTTTAGCATATGCATGTGATCTTTGGAGAAAATGGCTATTGGGCATCGAAACTTTAGCCATTGTAATTTTCAGTGTGCCTCTGCTGGAATCATACCCGTGCTTGTCTGGAATTGAGTGAGAATGTGAGATACAGAGAAGGAACAGATTTAACATGTGCCCGCAATTTGGAAGCTGATATTGACAATTAGTGTTCAAAAGATGGGTGAGGAAGAGGGGAAGGAAGGAGAAGGGGGGGGGAGTCTTATTACGGGGGGAAAGTCTAATTTCAGTATTTCACTATTAGTTTGAGGGGCAAACTGGGAAAAAAAAACTTTCTTTTCTGTATTCTCCATTATGGTATATGTGAAGTCCGGGTGATAAAAAAAACCAACGTATTCATTTTTCCTTGACGTTTTTGTGGGGCGATACCACAGTAAGATGTATTCCGTCTACTCCTCTAAAGAATTTAGGAAATGCCCATATCAGTGACTGAAGTTCAAGAATATTAACTTTTTGTTTGTTATTGAATTTTTTTAAATGTCTAGTATGACGTGCCCAAGCACTAAACCATCATTTCTGTGTTGCTTTCGTCTATGCATCTATTGATTTATAAATGTGTTTATGCATGTATTCGTAGATATCTTGGGATAATTACAGTGATCTTCCTTATGGTTTTACATTTTCTTGTTTTGAGATGTCAAGTATCTTTTTGGTCTATATTTTGGAATTTTTGCTTCTATTTCTTTTTCCAGCGAGGTGCCTAAAAACATATGGTGCTATATATTGTAACAGGGTCATTTGGAAAGCAATGAGGGTGATCCTGAGTTAATTGTGTTCATCCCGTGAGTGTGTACTACTTTGTTTTGGCACCATCTGTTTCCTTAACATGAGACAGTAATATTAACTTGAACTTCACTTTAGTTAGTTTACGGATGAGCTTTTATTTATTTATTAATTATCACCCATCTTTCTGCAAAGTGTTCTGTTTTAGGTTGGCCTGTGAAGTAGTGCTGTATGAATATATGTGGGCTGGTCTAAAATCCCTTATTTTCTGTGATCCCCCTTTTTTTTTGGGGGGGGGGGAATTAGATGTATATTGGTAGCATTAACACATTTTTCACAATTCCCTGTCCAAAATCTCTTGAAAGAAATTCATCAAATAATCTTTTCCCACTTCCCAACACTCTAGAAAAAGAGCCAATGAGCCCTTGTTGAACAGCACGACTCTTGCCCGAACAGCAACAACAATCCCTGGAACGACCCTGACGATGATCGGTAGAGCGAGCCCGTGAGTCCATGACTGATCTCTGTCCCTGGACTTAGGAAATAATACTCTCAGCCTGTTGTTGGTGTCTACAAACCATTTCTTAACTCATTTAACTTTTGTTTCCATGAAAATCCTTTTTCAAATTGTTTCATCCAGTTTATTTTTCAATTGAATTCTTTCTCTTCTTAATTTTTCATATGTTCTCCCTTTTTTTCCAATCTTTAATTTTTTATCTGACCATCCACAACTTTTTGATGAATTTAAAAAACACTTCCAACCTGCAATATTACACTAATCCCACCATTGTTTGATATTGGGTTTAAAATATTTATGAGTTATGACACAAGCACTTGTTTTCGAATCTAAAAGGAGTTCAGTCTCAGTTCTCTCATCTCTTATTTTAAAAAATAAAATAACATGAAATTCTAGTCTGGCATTGATGGTGATATCTAATATGTGAACAAGCTCTACTTATGTGCTTCCCCATTACACTGGCCCTAATGAACTGTATTCCCTCCCTCCCAAATTAAGAGTCCACTTTCACACCTTTCTAAGGATACACTATTTTCAATATAATCAATGGTTAAGAACATAACCGTTAGATTGGAAACATTGATTATGTCCTAAAGGAAAATTGGACTCTTAATTTGGGACATTCCAAAAATGGAATAGTGGATATTTAATTTGGGATGCAGGGAGTGTTAAATTATGTATATATGTGATCAATTGTAATATTTGATGAAGCAGCTCTTTGTTTTTCTTTCTTTTTTGTGGGTTGCTTCTTATACATCCATTTGTTGGGTTTGGTTGTGATAGGTTTACATCAGATGTTAAGATCAAAAGCATTTCAATTGTTGGTGGTGCTGACGGAACAAGTCCTTCAAAGATGAGAGCGTAAGTTCTTTATTGACACTTCAAATTCAAAACTTAAAATAACGATATCATATGTTGGAAGCTATAGCAACCACACAATCAGAAGATGATCATGTGATTATAGTTACATAATTTCATTTGATTTTATTTGCTTTGATTTGACATCTGCATGACTACAATCTTTTCCATTTAAAAAGTCTACTGCATTGTTTTATTCCCAATTCAAATGTCTCGCATTTAAATTCATGCCTCTAAGTTAGGATGTATTTATGAATGTAGGTTCATTAATCGCGATGGCATTGACTTTTCAGATGCTCAAAATATGCAACCCATTCAGGTATTGCTTCTCTTCAACTTTCACTGATTTATATTTGATGTTATTGAATTACATTGAACATTTGTTCATCGTATTACAGGAGTGGGATTTGGCGGAAAATTTGCAAGGAGTTTTAGAATACCAGACAAGGTACATGTTCCTGGCCTTTGTTTTATTTAGATGAGATGCTACACAGTCTTTGTATTTTAGCAGTTAGACAAATGAAAAATATATATGTGGAATCGAAGCATCACGAAAAGATTAAAATAGCATTCTCTGCCAAATGTGACCTTTTGTTTCGTTATTTATCAAGTTTGGCCTTCTAACGCCCATGTTAGTACGCTAAAAGCAGGTATTCTAGGTTTCAAAGTGTGGCAAGTCTCACCCTACACTTTCCTGAGAATTTTGGTGGTGACACAACTCAGATATTGTACATTGGCTTTAAAGGCGAAGCTACCCAGGTAATTTTTAGTGTGCAAGTTTTTGGGTTCCAGTGCATTTGTTTTAATGATTAGTGATTCAAATGATAGCATTACCTCCCTTTTTCTTGAATTAACAGTTGAAGAGGGATGTTGTTGCAACAATTGTTTACGAAGTTATGCCAAATCCTTCTGATCACAAGTAAGCACTATTAACTTTTGTATAAAATTGCTTATTTGAACGCATAAAAATATCAAGTGGATTACTGTATCTGGTGACAATATGATTCTATCTCTGATTTGTATTTTGATTTCTTTGAAACAATCTAGTTCCAGATTCACAATTATCTAAAACATTTAGGTTTCTGTTTAGTTCGTTCTTTTGATCATTTCTGGAATTCTAAATTCCGGTTAATTCAGGATACCAATATTTGGTATTTTGGTTGAAGTTCTGGAAAGGAATCCATGATTCCTTGGAAAAGAGAATTCCCTTCATCCATTCCCATATTCAATGTGGGGAAAGCTAAGATGATTCCCGGGAGTGCTTTCCTTTTTTTGTCTTGACAATGTTACCCCTATTTTTAAGAAATAACTAACATTTTTCTGTATCTTCAGTAATATTTTTGCAAGTTATTATCAATATGCGATTATGAGGAAATGGGAGTCCAGTGTTAATCAAAGATTGCCAAGGTATCTCAAATGTCAAGAGAGGCGCTTTCTTCGAATCTAGAATGTCGATTCCTTCACTAAAATTTGAAATTTTGAACCAATCAAGCCCTTATAGTCGCATATAATTGGATTTATGTCATATATAACAATGTTTTGTCTTTTACAAATGGAGTTTGTGTTGTATGTAAACAAGTCTATGTTGACCCATCTGCTTAATGTGTCTGGTCTCAACCTATTAGTGGCCCAAATTAGCTTGAGCTTTCCAATCTATCAATTAAAATTCATATCAATGCGTTGTGCCAAAAATTGGCGGCTTTCTTAACGAGCTTAGAATTTCATTAGTGTAACTGGTGATTTCTTTTTAGAACCTTTTTTTGTGGGTGGGCTTTTATATGTGCCCCAACATGGTTGAAGTAGGTGCTGTTAGATTACAAACTATTCAAAAAAGAAAAAACTATGTGGGCCAACAATGTATATCATGCTCTTCAACACTCCCCCCTTACGTGCAATCTCCACTCGCACGTGGAAAGACAAATCAAACCAAAGGTGCACTTTGTGCACAAACAACAATGTGCATACTGCACAAGCACAAAGGGAGAAACAAATGCAAGCGGGAGGATTCGAACGTGAGACCTTGCAGTACCTGAGCTCTGATACCATGTTAGAAACCATCTCTCCCAAAAGCTTAAGCTGTTAGGTAGTGGGACAATAATGTATAGCATGCTCTTCAACACAGACAATATCTGACTTGGCTGAATCGGGACCTAACATGTTTTATTTGGTGTTTGGCTATTGGCGTCATGCTTAGTTCTCTTTTGTCTACTTTGAATACAAAATTTGGCCCCTTTTTTTCAATTTGTCCCTATGGCCATGGCATCGTAAATTGACACATGAAAATAATTGCAATGTCTAATTATTGTTATGTAATCCGTAGACTTGCTCCCTATCGGTGTTTTAAAAGGCAAAGGCACTGGATTGAGGCTTTTTCTTGTCCAAAGGCAAGGTGGAAGCCTCATGTGCTGAGCCATAAGCCTTTTGTGCAAAATATATTTTTAGTTAAAAATAAAAATAAAAAAAATAATATAGCTGTATAGTTAAATTTAGTAAATACTAATATTAAAATCATTTATCCTAATATTTTCTCCTCCTTTTGTACAAGCAAATTTCCAAAAAACATCTTTTTGTATTTTTTGCTGGTACTCCTAATAAAGTAGAATATTAACATATAGGCAGCATTAATTTAGCACACACTAGGCAATCAAAGTGCACACTTCCGAGTGACCAAAGGAATATAAAATATGCGAATAGTAGAGCATGAAATATACAAGGACTAGAGTTTCAAATAGTAAAGAAAAAAGTAGTTTAGGCGAAGTGTCAAAAGTAGGAATAGAATTTTCTAAAGTAATCGATATTAGCATAGTGAAAGTAAAGCTTCTTCCTGCCGACTACAATGGCATTCAGCTTCTCTACCACACAGGTAGAGAAGCTGAATAGACTAGTAACTAGAGTCCCAATTGCACTTTAGTGCTTCATTCTTTTGATTTGTTTTTTTTTTTTCCCTTTTGTCACCCTTTTTAAGCGGAAGTGAAACACAAAAGACGTACGCCTTGAACGCCTGCACATAAATACACACATCCCCAAGTGAAAAGTGTGTGCCTCAGCCAATAAGTTTGCTCCTTTTGTGCAAACTGCACGACTTTATGCTCCTAGGCTCTTTTTTTGCTGAAAAACGCCCTAAAGCGTGCCTTAGTGCGTGCATTAGAACGCCTTTGAAAACAATGCTACCTATTTTTACGTAATCTTTTGAGCAACGCAGGGAGTGGGGGGAAGCCCAAGAGGTATAAAATGAACAAAAGGCCCTAATATTTCACTTTGTGACTGTAAACTTTCCTGCATCAGCATGAGCACCTTGTCGACGAAAGGATCACTTCTGAGTGGATTCTATGTGTAATACATATATATGCAGCCACTCTATTAAGAGGATGGTCCTCTCTTTAAGGGAAAGAACCCTGGTAAATAAATGATTTTATATATATATATATAATTTTTTTTGGAGATGATCTCTTTGATGGGTAAGATCATCTTCAACAATATTCTTCAAAAAATTCAATCTAGAAGTAGGCGACAGGAAATGCACATATATCGTTTTTTTCATTACATATGACTCTGGAGGTAATCAACTAGTAATCAAGATCATCTACACCAAATTTTGTGAAAAAAATTCAACCATTGAATGTATGTATAAATTTCTTGTTCATCTAATGGATTACAAAATGTTGAATTTTTCTTGTAGGACTCGGGCTGGAACAGGAGGGGGACTTTCACATGTGGAATAAGGCGTATGCGTAAAGTTTCATCTAGGGTTTGTTACTTACAAAAATTGTAGCATTTTCTTGGATGAAAATGTGTTTAAAGGTAAAGTTCAGCATGGAACTTAAATGACTGTCCACAGAAAAAAGGAAACAAAGGTCTTTTTTTTTTACTTAATTGATGTCCCAAACAAGAAGAAAAAACAGCCTGAATTACAAACTCTTGTAAACTTCTCTTTCTGCTAGTATGAATTTCCGCCTGTCCGTATGGCGGCGAGGGTTAAGCATTTCTGTCACTAGGAGCGGCAATTCGGGTTTTTTGGATTGTGTTTTTATCTGACATAACAAAACTTTACAGATACGACTATCGATTGCAATTGTCGCATCCTAAGAGACAGATACAAAATTGTTTCTCTAATTAAGAAACGATACATCATAACCCTATTTTCATGCCATTTTTGCCCTGGAATTTGGACACGGAAACAAGATCGTGCAAAAACCTGTAGACATTAAAAAAAAACGAGCGCGATTACTTTGTCTTAGTTCTAATCCAGTTGCTTTTTCTCTAAGTATTGCGTTTATTGGGTCGTTTTCGACCTAGTTAGTACTTAAGAACTTTTTTGTTTTAATTGTGAGATTTGATGAAATTAAAAAAAAAATAAATAAATAAATAAGTGAAAGTGTCAACATGAGACTTCGCAAAAACAAAAGTCCCATTATTTTTTATTTTTTTTTAATATTTAATAAGAAGTGACATGAAAACTTTGAATGAAACAAGTATATATTTCCTTCAAGAGAATTTTTTATTTTTGGTTTAACTCAAATTCACATATAATACTAGCAAGATGAATCAATTATTTGGAAAGAAGACTACAAAAGCCAACACAGTTGCGAACAATGGTTCTTTGACATTTAAAACGAAGTCCAAAATGCGCAAAGAATCTTGGCTGCTGAACATGTGTAGTTGGAGTATGATTAATATCTATGCTCCAATTTGAGGAGTGTTGACTGATGGGTTGCATATTGGTATTGGCTAGTATTGGGTCATAGCGGTATGTGCATGGACAGAGGATTAAAGTAAAAATGGCATAGACGCGTGCTGGTATTAAATTTATTGTGTCATATCGATACGGACGCAGGATTTGTTTCATTGTTTAATTGTTATGTGTGAGTTGTATAATTAATTATAATTGATTATTTCCTAGAATAGGTTGATTATAATTATCTTATTCCTTATTTAGCTTGTATTCAACCCCTTATATCTAGGGCTTTTCTTATATCTCATTTATTCAATTCAATATAGAAGAATCATTCATCAAATTCATATTTCTACATGACCCTTGTCATGTCGCTTAATTATTTACACAAAACCACTTGTACTATTGAAACTTAAATAGAGGCATCAGGTTAAAAGGGCTTCCTCCTTAATTATATTAAGTGGAAGGACAACTTACATTTTAATTCCAAAATAAAGAATACTCATTTTTCTTTTACCTAAAATACCTATTTTTTTCTTGACTCTTTTTTTATCACCACCATCCCCCATTGCTAGAGCTCCGGCGACGAATATGCCAAGAACTCACCAGAATGAATTTTATGTTAATTGGCAAAGATGATCACTATAACGACTAGATACACGAGAGTGTGTATTTATATTAATAGGATGATCAATGAGGAACCATTAGAGAGAATTTTCTTGAGGGTATCTAAGGGTACAAAAATTGTGCCAACTATATATATATATATACTATTAATTATGTGTGATGGATGTATTAGGTGTCTTAATTTAATCACCAAACATGAAGAAAACAAAGAAAATCCAATTACAGGAGCTAAAACCAATGACCTTGTGCATATTAAGGAAATCACTTAGCCACTTTGCCAAATACAATCACGTCTTTAGAAAGCATACTTATTAGCGACATCAGGACCTTATGAGAAGCCTCAGGATGTCCAGAACTGGCTGACTCATACGACATCCTGGTATACCACACTGCGGTCACAATCTACCATACCATCCTTTGACTTTAGCATGGGGACTGCATCGAAGAAAACCCTGAATATCCATGTATGTGACCTCTTCCTGGTCGCCCTTTAAGATCCAATTGATCATATTGTGCAAGATCCACGTGAATTTCATGAAAATGCTCGAAACTCGAAAAAATGATAAACTAGAGATAGAATAAGACTGAGAAGAAAAGAACCCGCTTGTGGGACAAAATCTACTCCATTGAACTGCCGCATGACCAATCCTATCTCAATGTTGACATTTTTTAGTAGAGGAACTTCAAGGTAGTTTTTCTTAACCTTTGTGCAAGAACACACACTCGCATGATAACACCCAATGCAAGATTCTAAGTCGCTCTTCAAAAAATTATGAGACAGCACAACATGCAAAGAAATCTCTGATCTCTATAGGACTGAAAACCAGCAATGAGAATGAGAAAATATCATAATAAGACGGGAATAGAAAAAATAAAATAGTAGAAAAGAGAAAAATCATGCATGAGCGCCTAAAGCAAGCAAGAGAAACAGAAATGTAAAGAGTGACAGGGAAAGCCACAACAAGAGTGACAGCTAGGCCAAACTGGCTCAGGACTTCGTCTTGGGTGAGTAAGGCTCCTGATCACGACAAAACGGGAAAAGAGGTTCTTGGCCAAAAACAGAAAAGGCAGAAAAAGCTTCCCCAAGCAAGGGAGAAATAAGGACATCGAAAAACATAAAACAATGTAGGGCCCACACTTTCCTCAGAACGTCCTATAAACATTACGAGATCATAGATTTCTATAAAAAGATTTCTTTCTCGACTAGATATAAGAAGGAATGACTTAGAAACAAGCAAAAGATTGAATCATCGTTACACACGAACTACAAGAGTTGATAAAATCCATTGTGGAACTCCTTTTTTCATAATAAAATAACTCACAAAAAAAAGTTTTCAAAAAAAATTCCAGAGAACGGAGAACTTTTAGAAAAGATGATAAACTCCCAGATGAGCTCTTTTCTCCCTCAAAGAACTCTGTCTTTAGCTTCTCATTAATTGTTACTACAGAGAACCAAATTCACCTGCAGACAATAAAGCCCTCTTCGGAGGCAATGTAAGTCCTCCCCGGAGGCAACAATAAAAAATATTTTCTTTTACAGGCACAAGCCCTCTCCAGAGGCAATCTATTCACCTAAGCTCTCTGCGGAGGCAAAACATCATCACAAGCCCTTTCAATAGGCACAAGCCTTCTCCAGAAGCAATCGATTCACCTAAGCCCTTTGCGGAGGCAAATCAATCACCTCTATGGAGGCAAAATATCATCACAAGCCTTTTCTATATACACAAGCCTTCTCCAGAAGCAATTGATTCACCTAAGCCCTCTACGGAGGCAAATCAATCACAAAGTCCTCCTCGGAGGCAACAACAAGAACTTTTTTATTTTCATAGCCACAAGCCCTCCCCAGAGACAATTTTTTTATTTTTTTCTTCTTTTACAGGAAGAGAGTCCTCTCAAAGAGGCAGTGGAGCAAAATAAAGTCCTCCCAGAGAGGCAGTTGAGCAAAAAAAGTCCTCCCAAAGAGGCAATGAAGCAAATAAAGTCCTCCCGGAAAGGCATTGGAGTAAAAGGAAGTCCTCCTAAAGAGGCAGTGGAGCAAACAAAGTCCTCCCAGAGAGGTAGTGGAGCAAATCAAGTCCTCTGGCAGTGGAGCAAAAGGAAGTCCTCCCAGAGAGGCAGTGAAGCAAAGAAAGCTCTCCCAGAGAGACAAGTGGAGCAAATGAAAACCCTCCCATAAAGGTAATGGAGTAATGAAAGCCCTCCTAGAGAGGCAGTTAAGACACAAGCCCTCTCCGGAGGTAAACCACTCACAAAACCCTCTTCAGAGGAACTTACAAACACTTTTGCATGCACTCTTTTAGGGTTCTTGCTGGAGCCATAAATTGAAATATCTTCCACTCACCTCAATTCTTTGCAAGCAAGGAGCCTGAGTCGAGAGGGTCTGTAAACACCCCAATTTGTGATCCCCGCAAGAATCCTTATTTTATTACTAAGTTATTCTCCATTTTTAAGCTTAAATTTTGATTTTGATAGTTTGGCATTTTTTAGGCTTATTTTGCATTTTTCTTGTTTTTGTCCACTTTAAATCCCACATTGGACAGGAGCTAAAAGTGAAGCCTTGGGTTTCCTTATAAATAAGGACCTAAGGCTTGCATTTTAGGGGAGAGCTAAATGAGGAGGTGAAGGATCATGTAAGAGCTTTTAGCCATTAAACCAATATCTCTCATTAGTATAAGATTCTCCTATTTTTTTTATTAGAAATGTTGAGGATTATGTTCTAGTTAATTTTTATTAGGTTCTTTGAAAATAAGAATATTTTCAGTATAAAATTTACACCAAAGTGTTAGTCTTTGTCAACGCCGAAGGTCTGCCCGCTTCTCTCGTATTTATATTATCGTCGGGAAGGTAATTAGCTGACCCTAATTAAGTTTATTATATGCATGCTTGTCTTATTTTAATTATGTTTATTATATGCATACTTGTCTTATGTTAATTAAGTTTATTATACGTATACTTGTCTTATTTTAGTTAAGTTTATATGTGTAATTGTTTTAATTTTAATATATATATCTTTGTTTAAATTTAATTAAGTTTATTAACTATAGACTTTTTTTAATTAAATTCATTATATGCGTACTTATTTAATTTCTCGAAAGTATTATAAGTGAGTAGGAAGGTGGCTTACTTGGGCCAATATAAACCGAAAGCATTTACTTTCACTCTCATATGACCCCTTCTTTTAATTAAATTTATTATATGCATACTTGTTTATTGTTTTAATTGAGTTCATTATCTGTGTACTTGCTTAATTTTAATTAAAGTCTATTTTCTATATTAGAAGCTCACATAAAGTTCACATCGAGTCCAGAATTCGCACACACATTAAAAACTGCTTTGGAAAGTTTGTTGTCCAAACAAACCTATTTCTAGAAGGGTTCGTCGCACAAAAAATCAGTTTGTTGCACGACAAACCCCCATTTATAGTGCGACAAGTTTCCCAAATACCGACCAACCACTTTCTAACACATCAGTCTGTCAGAAGTATCACTTTAACTGTTTGTCGCGCGACATAGGGCCATTTGTCATACGACATTTTCATATTCTTGGAGAATGTTGTGCGACAAACCCTCCCGAGCACTATAAATAAGCCAACAGCCCATGGGTTCAAGGACACGGTTTTTACACCAAAAATCCTTATTTCTCTATCACATTTATAATCTTTAAGCCTTCTTCAGAAGCACCTTTGATAATATTTATTTCCGCAAGAGTCTCGTATTTGATCTTGGCACCCGGAGTGCCACCTTTTAGAGTCAGATTGCTGAAAATATTTCGAAGTGGAAAAGCACGTACACATCGGAGGTTTCTTTGCAATACTTTATTTCTCTCTTATTTATATTATATCGACGGGAAGGTAATCAACTAAACTTCTTTCTTAAATTAAATTATATATTTGTGTACTTATTTTTATATATCTACCTATTTGTTTTATCTTAATTGTTTAAATTAAGTTATTTATAATGTAGAGTTTTGTATCTATTGTTCTATCCACTTTTTAGTTGGATAAACTTATTGTCAAGCTACCGATATTCTATCGTTTTTAAACAAAACAACTTGATAAAATCCTGATAAAATAATTTGCAAAACCAGAAGAAGTAAGGCCATTTATTATTCGGATAAAATCAAGTTTTCAAAACCCGAACTGATAAAGTTTATTTACGAATTAAACTCAGATATATTCCGTCTTTCATATAGACTGTAATGTATCTGATACACTCTCCTCAAGAGTTAAATTCCTTATCAAATCAATTCCGATAAGATCTAATATTTTCTAAATTAACCAAATAAGATAATTGATATTGTTATTTAAGAAAATAATACGGAATCACTCTCATTTCACAGATAAGATAAACTTTTGTCACTAGTAATCAAACTTTGACAAAACTAAAATATCGGATCACGAAATACAAGGTTTTCATCCCTTTTCACGTTTTCTCCAAAATGAGGTTTTCATGAGATATTTCCAAAAAAGTAATAGAATATTAGTAAAAGTATCCAAGTTTTTTAATATAGAACAAACATATAAGACCACTAGAGACCGAAAGGGAGGAACGGGTGCTAAATACCTTCTTAATCTGTAATATAGTTCTCGAACCCTATAGAATCTTGGTTTCGTAGATAAACGTGTAAGAAAAACCTTATATGTAGCATTTTTTCTTACACAATTCTTTTGTCCATTTTCTCGTAAAACGTATTAGAGATTCTAAACGAACCATCTTGCATCTAGAAATAGGATAGAGGGATACCCGATATGAATTATTAACACATAGAAGCAAATGGAACAACAAAATCATTTCTAATGTTTTAGAATCCCAAACTAGAGGTTGAGACTCGGGGGTCGCATTTGCGAATTCTTACAATATCAATTTTTGAAAAAACCCCACTTTCAAGTTGAATTTTTATATGAAATTTGGTGGAGGTGATCTACTCATTATATAGATCATTTCCACAAATTTTCACTAAAAAATTCATCCATTTACCCTTTTAAATTGCAATCCATTCTTTTTGCTAAAGTGAGAGAATCTCTCTTTATAACTTAGCTATATATATATATATATATATTTGTTATTGAAAGGCTTTAAGCTAAAGGATGCACGGTGTAACTATATTATTAACGTATGATTAACGTTTCGCCCTTCTTCAATGATTTGTCTATGAATAAACTCTATATACTATGTGACAAGTTATTTTATACATTATTATAATTAAGAGCACACTCATCGTTTGCCTTATCAAACTTATTTTATGAAACATTTTAATAACATGTGATTGTATTTGGTAAAGTGGTTAAGTGATTACCTTAATATGCATATGGTCATGGGTTTCAATTCTTGTAATCAGATTTTCTTTATTTTCTTAATTAGCATATGGGGGTATTTTGGTAATTTAATTGTGACACCAAGAACCTCCATCACTCATAATTAATAGAATAGATATATATCTAGTTGGCACAATTTTTGTATCCATAGATATTATCAAGAAAATTCTCTCCAATGGTTCCTTATCTATCCTATTAATATGAATACACACTTGTATATCTAGTCATTATAGGGATTATTTCCGCCAAGTTTCAAGACAAAATTCATTCGTTAATTTCTCGAGCTCGTCCCAATTGAAAGAAATTGAACCAAAAATAATAGAGATTGTAGGTCGGAAAATACCCTAGAGGGGGGTGAATAGGGTTTTTAAAACTTAATCGGATTTTTAAAAATGATTTAAAAATATTTGATGTCTATATTTATCAAGCAATCAAGAACAAAGTTAATTCCAAACACAATGAATAAATAGCACAATATAATAGAGGAAGAGATAGAAAGATTGAACCGATTGAAGTCGAAGATTTTTTGTCCACACGGTTCGGCTTGTTCCCCTACTCCGCGCTCGGTTGGTTCCCTGAGAATTTCCACTATAACCGATCTCCTTCCGGGTGAAGATCAAACCTCTACAAGTGTATTCTTATCACACACTCTCACAAGTATTGAAAACACATTCAATACTTTCACATGAAATCCCTCTTGCTAATCTATGAGATACACCTCTCACAATTATGATTCAAATGAGTTTTGGTGACAAACATCAATGTACAATATATCTCTTGTATATGACAAAATAAAAATGAAGCTCACACTAAGAGATATCAAAATTTATCAAAATATATAGCTCAAAAATGAAGAATATGATCAATAAAATGAATTGAATACTTGAATAACTTTGTAGATATCTAAAATAAGTTTGTAGAATGATTCAAGTGTGTTAAAACATGTCTAAGACCTCATATTTATAGCTTGCAAAACCATATGGCCGTTGGGGATGATTAAGAGAGGTTTTGGCCCCAAAGTATACATTTTCAAACTTTCCAACAGCTAGTTTTGACAAAAAAAATTCAAAATTGTTTTGTTAATTTCTCCCAATTAGACCGTTGGATCATGCTCAAATTTTATTCAAAATTGCCAGGAGATGTTGTCTAACTACTGTAAAAATTTCAAAATGATTGTAGTTCGGAAAGGCCTCCATCTTACCGTTAGATCAAAACTGGGCAAAAATTGTGCGAATTTTAAATGTAAAATAAAAATATTTTTGCAATTTAACAATTTAGTTCCAAATAAAATTATAATGATTTTTGAACCTCAAAAATATGTTTCTAAGATACCTATTTTTATTATAGCTTAAAATATGATCATTTAAAATTAATATGAATTTATTTTGAAACTCGATTTTTGTAAAATGATGTTTTTCAAATAAATTCAATTTCAAGCTAGTTTGAATCAATCTTTAAAAGATGCAAGAATATGTTTGAGCTATAGGGATTTGATCAATAAAGTATCTTTACATAAAATCTAAGCACTCACTCCATTTAATGATAATTCGAGTCTTCGTGATGCTTGATTTTCTTGTGCGTATCTTTACTTGTTTGATGTTCTTGATCCTTTCTTGGTTTTGATAACTTGTAGAACATGTGGAGATCATTCTTGTGCATATCTTCACTTACTTGATGATCTAGATATTTTCTTGACTTTGTATAGCACATGTATATCACTTGAGTTCATTTCTTGTGAGTAGAGGCGTTTGTAAAGCTTGTGTGAAATTTGCTTCGGTTTGAAGTTACACTTGGTCGGAAGATATATCGGTTAAAATGGCTATCATCATTGGAACAACCGAGTTAAATAACACTTTATTAACTTATTGTAATTATCAAAATAAGATTAATTGACTTTAAGGTCAACAATCTCCCCCTTTTTGATGATGACAATAGAGTTAATGTGTGTTTATACAAAGATAATAATTTTAAGCATATGAATAATATGCTTCCCCTAAATAGGTGCATAGATAAAAATGTACAAGCAATTATTAAAATGAAAAATACTTGCATAGATAAGATAAGTTCAAACAACTTAATCGAAAGCATAAGTTCGAGAAGTACTTAAACAAATAGACAAACTAGTAGTTCTAGATCAAGCATAGCATAATAAAATAAACGATAAAATAAACGAGTGTGTACCATTATCACTCATGACACACACACATAACACACATACACACATACTTCTCCCCCTTTTTCTTCATCAAAAAGGAGGGAATCAGTAATTATCAATCTCAAGCTGCAAAAATATTTGTTAATACTTATAATAATGTGTACATTAATGCAAGCAAATTTTATAAAAAAGAAAAAAGAAAATTAAGCATAATTAAATAATGTATGCTTAAAATTAAGCATTATCAATCCCTTTTATGAACTTTTTGGAATAAACTAGATATCACAAGCTCTAGTCATACCGACTTCACGTCAAATAGTACAAAAACGATCATCCGAAAGTGGTTTAGTGAATATATCCGCAAATTGCGATTCGGTGCCAACGAATTCAATATCAACATCACTTTTTTGCACATGATCACGAATAAAATGATATCTCTTAGTGTGAGCTTCATTTGTATTTTGTCATATACAAGAGAGATATTGTACATTGGTGTTTGTCACCAAAACTCATTTAAATCATATTTGTGAGAGGTGTATCTCATAGAATAGCAAGAGGGATTTCTTGTGAGAGTATTGAGGGTGTTTCAATACTTGTAAGAGTGTGTGAGAAGAGTACACTTGTAGAGGTTTGATCTTCACCCAGAAGGAGATCAGTTATAGTGAAAATTCTCGGGGAACTAACCAAGCGCGGAGTAGGGGAACAAGCCGAATCGTGTGGACAAAAAATCTTCGACTTCGATCGGTTCAATCTTTCTATCTCTTCCTCTATTATATTGTGCTATTTATTCATTGTGTTTGGAATTAACTTTGTTCTTGATTGCTTGATAAATATAGACATCAAATATTTTTAAATCATTTTTAAAAATCCGATTAAGTTTTAAAAACCCTATTCACCCCCCCCCCCCTCTAGGGTATTTTCCGACCTACAGAGATGTGTGAAGTCCTAATTTTGCCAATTCACACTTAAAGTTCAAAACTAATACACCTTAAAACTTGGTTGACGGAAGTAGATGCAAAGTTTCTAATTAATAACTAGCTAGGCTTAGAAACACTGGATCTTAATATAATTTAAAATGTAAAAACTTAAAAGAAAAAACACACAAAAGAAGAAGAAGAGAGAGTTAACTTTCTTATCAAATAAAGGATTATTCTCAGCCATGTAAATTGTTTGCAGTGTTTTAGAATCATTATATTCAATCATCTATCTAGTCTTTGCAATAAATGTACATGGTATACATGTACTTTGTTCTGTTTTCACATTTTTTCTATCTTCTTCCACTTTTTATTCTCTTTTTATCCATTATTTATAATACAAAATTACAATCACCTCTCATTTTTTATAATATTTCAACTTAACCTTTTGGATTTTAACGGATTTCTAAATTTGTCCAATTTTTTTCCACAACATGACCATATTACCTTAATCTTCTTCTTCCATATGAACCCTAATTTCCCATGGAATTAAACAGAAACTCAAATAAAAAAGTAAATCAAATTCCTTGAAATCTTCTCTCCATCAAAAAGAATAAAACATTAAGGGTCCGTTCGGTAGCGTTTTTAGAGACCCATTTTTGTTTTTTGAGTTCAAAAAAGGATAAAAAATGCGTTCAGTGGGATATTGACAAAAACACGAAAAACGTTTTCGAAAAACGAATTCAAGTTTAAAGCATAAAACGCAAAAATGCCAAAATGATGTTTTCACCATTTTCAGTCTTGCAATCTTCATTTTCACTGTTTTCGTTCTCGAAAAATGTTTTCACTATTTTCGTTCTCGGAAAGTTCATTTTCTCATTTTCATTTTCTGAAAACATTCTCCGAAAACGTTACCGAACGGGCCCTAACTCATATCACTCTTTCAAACTTAAGTTTGCAATAAAAAAAAATTAATACAAATTTGTTTTGCATGATGTGTTTATATTTTTTAACAAGTATATTCTTATGTTTCATTCATAAAACTTTAAAACAACATCAAATAAACACAAATACATAATAATATTTTAAAAAATAAGGAGTGCGCATAACTCCGAAAAAATTATTATGTGCATTTTATTAATAAATAGGCTTTAAATATGCAATTTGTTAGAATTATTCTAAAATACTATCAATTAAACACTTATGTATAATAATATACTAAAAAACATGTAATGCAAACTTAATTTTGCATGATTCCATAAGAAAATATAATTTAAAAATATACTGCAAAGTTAACTTTGCACTCCTTTTGGAGTTTGGTCAAATATAGACCCTTAATTTATAAAAATATTATTCTTTGGTTCTTTTGTAAAAAACTTTTTTATATAAGCCCTATTTTTTAATATCCCCTCTGTGATTATGTTTTTTCGCAAAAAATCCAAGGAATAATATTTTTTTTCTTAAAGAAGGGCCCAATTTTTATTATTTTTCTAAAATAAGAGTTAGTTTATCAATTATATTTTAAAATGAGGGTTTTGATTGAAATTGTGTTTTGTGCACACTTCATACAAAATTGTGTTTTGTACAAATTTAATTTTACAATCCAAAAAATTTGATTTGTATGATGTAGTTACACTTTGTAACAAGTATATATTTATGTATTAATCATGTAGCTCTAAAGCGACGTCAAATAAACCCCGATGCATAGTAATGTATCATAAAATAAGGTGTGCAAACTAAACTTGGCATAACCCAAAAAAATATCTTGCGTGTTTTATTAATAAATGGGTCTTAAATTCCAATTAGCTTGTTGAAACAAAACTAAAACAATGTCCATGAAACACAGAGATATAGTAATATACTAAAAGAATATGCAATACAAACTTAAATTTGCAGGATACCATAAAACATTACAATTAAAAAAAGGGAAATGATATTAGCACTCCACTTTAGTACTAAGGCACTCAACTTTTATTTGTAGTGACATAAAAAGTGTCCCAAAAGATATATATATATATATATATAAGTGTCACTAAAAATGAAAGTGGAGTGCCTTAGGACAAAACTGGAGTGCTAATATCATTTCCCTTAAAAAAATTACTGCAAATTTAACGTTGCAATCCTTTTGGAGTTTGGTCAAATATATGTCTTTAATTTACAAAAATATTATTCCGGGTTCTTTTGCAGAAAACTTTGTCAGACAAACCCCATTTTATAATATCCCAATTTTTTTTAATCAATTTTAATGCCTCTTGATGCTACATAGACTAATTTTAGTTGTTAACTATATATACTTACTTTAAAAACAGAAAAAAGAAAAATTACTTCGAATATTTAATGTGATGAGTGTTTGTCTATGTTCATTCCATCCCATTGAAAAATCCTGGGTCTGCCCATGCCCTTTGGCCTAATACACCACTGCGTACCCATTGCACATGCATCAAAGATTCGTCCTTGTGATAGCAGTTCTTGCAGGCCCAATAGTGTAATGTATTTTTCCCCTTTTTTGAAAATGTACTTTATTGAAGACATGATATGCATTGTTGGTCTACTACTTAACAACTTAAGTTTTTGGGGCAGATGGTTCCTAACACGATATTATAGTTCACATTGTCTATCTTGACATTTGCAATATTTGTTTCCCCTTTTACATTTACATTAGTATTGCACGTGCACTTGGTGTATTTTGGATTGTCTATCCACATGTGAGCAGGGGACACACGTGAGGGGGCGTGTTGACGAATATAATATGCATTATCGGCCGACTACTTATGTTGACAAACATAATAAGCATTATCGGCCGACCACATGTGAGCAGGGGACACACGCGGTGATTTGGTGTAGACACCAATGCTTCCAGCAGTGCAAATGCAATATTTATAAGTTTTTGAACTTGTATGCATGTGGGATCTACTCGGATCAAGGCTCGCACTTAGCCACTTACACTTGAAAAAGGGAAAGAGAAAGACTAATACAATATATAATGGTGAAAATACAACTATTAGCAACAACACCTACTGCAACTAATAATATTCTCCTACATACACCGCAAGTCTACACCCTGCTTTTAACCCATCTTTAGAAGCTTGTAAGCATCATATACATGCATTCTCTCAAATCTTGAGTGGTTTATAATAAATAATTGACCCTAACTGCAGAAGAACTTTAGTTATGGCACCGTCGGTTAGGTCACACATCGTTCAGCTACTTAAAAAAACTATTTTCCCGTTTATTTAATAAAGTTGATTATTAGATAAGAATTGAGAGAGAAAAGAATGCGGTTTGTTGTTGTATTTTATGATGTTTAGAAGCTAATACAAGAATAACGTATCTTTGACAATAGCATGTAGATATTCTAATACCAACTTTACAAGATTGTGACTTGTGAGCCTACTTTGTGTAATAGAAACGATCTTGAATTACTTATTGCATGTTTAGAAACAACTTAAAAACATAAAATGAATAAAGGTTTGAAACATTTGTGTCATCGTGCAATTATGTAACAAGTGAAAATAAATCCTAACTTCGTGATAATCGTTGAGAAGCAAGTGAAACTATGATGTAAATTAAGATTAAAGCTTAGACTATATGACTGTAGATATAGTAAAAACATTATGGGATATGAACAAAACAAAGATAGGCTAAGGAACCAGATATTGTAAATGTAGAAGTGTTGGAACTCATCAATTCTACCAAATTAAACTAGAAATAAGGAATTCGAACCTAAGAGATCCTAGATCGATCAATAGGCAATAAAATTATTCCACCAAAAATAGTAGCAAGTGTACATATTCTCACAAACTTATAGAAACACTTGACATTGTGGACGCTACAATACTATACAAAATTCGCAAGGTTAAACTACACTACTTAAATTTTATATTGAAATTCATGACTATGAACGAGAAGTGAAATTGTGAGGTCATTTAAGTGCAAGACACGAACTTTATCATCCACCTCTTAAAGTAATAATTAAAAGATAAATCAGGTAAGGATATAGCGAATGAAAGAGTTATTATTGTTTCTTATCAATGAATTGAACATAACACAAAAATATTTTATAAACCACAGGAATGCAACTAATTATAATAGGTGCGATGTTTGCTTCCTACAACCCCATTTTGTTAGTAACAACATTTACTATGATGAATAATGCAATCATTCGTGAAAATATTTCACACAAGCTAAAGGTGTTCGATCTATCGAATTGCTATAATTGCTTTAATGAATATATATTAGGTAAAAATGCATTTACTACCTCAGAAATATAATATATATATAGAGAAGAATTTTGCAATGGCTTACTCAAACTGAGGGAAGGGTTCATATTTACAAATAAAATTTTGTACTGCATTTCCATAAATAATTTGAATATGTTAAATTTAGAGAAGAGAGAAAATATATATATTAATGAATGAATCATTACATAAGAAAGAGGCTCTATTTATAGAGCTGAACAAGATAAAAGAAAAACCTAGTCTAATAAGGAAAAGGAAAACTAATCCAATAAGAAAACAAACACAAAATAAATAAATAAATAACTAATAACTTTAACACCCCCCCTCAAACTCAAGAAGGCTTAGAAAGCATTCGGAGTTTGGAAACGAGAAAGTGAAAACGGGCGGTCACATGAGTCTTGGTAAACAGATCAGCAAGTTGATACTCAGACGAGACGAAAGGCAAGCGAATAGTGCCATGAGTGTAGTGATGTCGAACAAAGTGGCAGTCAACCTCAATATGCTTGGTACGTTCATGAAAAACATCATTATGGGCTATCTGAATGGCACTTTGACTGTCACAAAATAACGGCGTAGGAGTAGGAACGTCAATTCCCATATCTGTAAGTAACCAGCGAAGCCAAACAATTTCAGAAGTTGCATGGGCAAGGGCGCGATACTCAGCTTCAGCACTAGAACGGGCAATCACAGTTTGTTTCTTACTTTTCCACGCGATGAGAGAGTCACCTAGAAAAATACAGAATCCTGTTGTAGACCGGCGATCAGTTATATCACCCGCCCAATTAGAGTCGGAATATCCTTGTAACTCAAGACTGGAAGTGGATGAAAAATGTAATCCCTGGAATAGTGTCCCTTTAAGGTACCGAATGATGCGGAGAACAGCAGCAAAATGAACCGAGCGTGGAGCAGACACAAATTGGCTTACAATATGAACAGCGTAACTAATATATGGCCGTGTGATGGTGAGATAGTTGAGACTGCCAACAAGTTGGCGATATAAAGTAGGATTAGGTAGCAAAGTCCCGTCAGAAGCACAGAGTTTGACATTCAATTCAAGGGGAGTATCGGCAATCTTGTTGTCAGTTAAACTAGCTCGCTGAACAATGTCAAAAGCGTATTTTACCTGAGAAAGAAAGTAACCAGTAGACAAACGATCAACCTCAATACCAAGAAAGTAGCGAAGAATTCCCAGATCTTTCATTTCAAAACAAGAGCACAGATAGGTCTTGAGCTTGCATATTCCATCGAAATCATCCCCAGTGATAATCATATCATCGACATAAATGAGAAGAACAACAATGCCTTGTGGAGAGGAACATGTAAACATTGCTGAATCATGAGCACTTTGTGAAAAACCATGGTGAATAACAGCTGTGGAGAACTTTTCAAACCAGGCTCTAGGTGCTTGCTTAAGACCATAGAGAGCACGACGAAGTTTACAGACTTGCCCAGGAGAGTGAGGTAGCCCATTAGGAGGCTGCATATATACTTCTTCGGATAGGTCGCCGTGAAGGAAAGCATTTTTGACATCCATCTGGTGAATCGCCCACTTACGGATAGAAGCAACTGAAATAAGTGTGCGAACTGTGGTCATACGAGCTACGGGAGCGAAAGTTTCTTCATAATCAATACCATATTCCTGGGTAAAACCTTTTGCAACGAGACGAGCTTTGTAACGATCAACAGAACCATCGGCGTTGGTTTTAATCTTGTATACCCATTTGCTCCCAACAACGGATTTTCCAGCAGGTAAGGGAACAAGGTCCCATGTATTGGTTTGCTTTAAGGCAGCAAGTTCATCGGCCATAGCTTGTTGCCAAAGAGGATCGGTGGATGCTTCGCGATAAGAGGATGGCTCATGTAGGGACAGCAGGGCGGAAAGAAAACAGTGATAATCTGATAACTTAGCTGGCGGCCGACGATCTCGAATTGGTCGAAGTGGAGGATCGCTGTCGGGACATGCAGAGTCAGGGTAAGACATAGAGTTGTCAGCAGTGGAGCTATCAGACACTAAGGGAATGGGGTTAGCCGGTACTGGATCAGGGACAGATACTGGAGTGGGTGAAAGGTGAGAGGCTTCTATTGGCGAGGACTCGGGGAATGGATCAACAGGCAGCGTAGGTTCAGTGGATAAGGTGGTATTTTGGGCCAGAGTGTAATATGGAATATTTTCCCAAAAGGTAACATGTCGAGAAATGCGAAGTCTTTTGGCAATGGGATCATAGCAGCGATAACCCTTTTGTTGAATTCCATATCCTAAGAAAAACACACATAGAGGTTTTTGGTGTGAGTTTGGTACGCTCTCTTTTGGGAAGTAATACAAAACAAGTAGATCCAAAGACACGAAGTTCGGAATAATCAGAACGAGTTTCATAAAGACGCTCAAAGGGAGAAACACTATTTGTAACAAGAGAGGGAATGCGGTTTATAATGAATATAGAAGTATGGATGGCTTCCCCCCAAAAAGTGGAAGGGACAGAGGACGACACAAGGAGAGTACGGGCAGTTTCGACAAGATGACGGTGTTTACGTTCTGCAATGCCATTTTGTTGTGGAGTGTCAGGACAGGATAATTGAGGAAGAGTCCCTTGAGATTTGAGAAAGTCAAGGAAGGGTTTGGACAGATATTCGCCTCCGGAATCAGAACGAAAAAGTTTGATAGTTTTAGAAAACTGAGTTTTAATCATGGTGGCAAATTCAATATAAATTTTAAGAAAATCGGAACGAGAGTGAAGCAAATAAGTCCAACTATAGCGAGAGTAATCATCAACAAAAATCACATAATATAAGGCACCCCCCATAGAAGCAATAGGAGCTTTACCCCACACATCAGAATGCACAAGATCAAAAGGAGAAGATGAAACTGTAGTACTATTATTAAAAGGTAGAGCTGGTTGTTTGGCCAGTTTACAAGCAACACAAGGAAAATCTTTATCTAATGTAACTGGTCCTAACAACCCTTGATTAATCATATATTTAAGACGAGAAAAAGCAACATGTCCTAATTGAGAGTGCCAAAATGATGATGGGTGTGAGGTAGATGCTGTTAAGGATGTATTGGTTGTAGGGGGAATGTGAAGTGTGTCTGTAACATATAAGCGGCCAACTCTATGGCCTGTCCCAACTTGCTTGCCCGTCGAGCGGTCCTGCACAGTAAAACCCAATGAATGAAATATAATGATTAGCCCAAGATCACATAATTGCCCGACAGATAACAGTTGCATTGAAAGTTGAGGGACAAAGAAGACATCAGGAATAGACAAGTTATGAGTGTTTTTAATGGAACCAATGTGACTAGCAGTAATAACATAACCATCAGCTGTGTGAATTTTGGGAGATGAATGCATGAGACTAAATGAGTCAAAGTGTGTAGGATCAAAAGTCATGTGGTTTGATGCTCCGGAATCAAGGAACCAAGGAGAAGAAGATGTACCTGATGAGACTGAAAAAGCAGAGGCAATGGTATGATTATTACCGGTTTGGGGAGATGGTGGAGCAAGTACGGCAGCAGACGATCCAGTTGAATTTTGTAGGCCCCGCATGTACCGAGATGTAGGAGAGGGACAATTCTTGACTACATGCCCAAAACCCTTGCAGTAGTTACATTGAACCTGGGAATAATCTCGGGGTGGTGCCGTTTGGGTATTATGAGGAGGGCGATATGATGTCTGATGAGGGCGTGGTGAAAAAGTATTGTGAGGTGGTCGGTAATTCTGATTCTGCGGGCGAGGAGATGCAGCATACGAGGTATTCGAGGCCGGTGGTGCAACAAAAACTGATGAAATATTCGGAGTGATACCCTTGCGAGTTTCTTCAGTAATTAATTCTGTTAATGCTGATTCAACAGAGGGGAGGGGCTTGCGATGAAGAATAGATGCCCTGATCGGTTCAAATTCATCCCGTAATACCATGAAAAATTGTACAAGTCGCGTTTCTTCACGAAAGGTTTCCCATAAACCAAAGTCTGTTGTCCATGGAGGTTCCATGAGTTCCAATTTATCCCAGATAACGCACATGCTAGAGTGAAAATCAGACACGGATTGACCTGGTTGTTGTAGTAGCCCACGTATATCTTGTTCAAGTTTATATTTCTTAGCAAAATTGGTTTGAACATATCTGTGTGCTAAGAAATCCCAAGCTTTCTTTGCGGTATCACATTTTCCAAGCTGAAGACTAATTGATGGAATGACAGTGTTGGCAATCCATGTTAAAATTTTGTTGTTATTAATATCCCAATCAGCATACTTTTCATCGGTTTCAGCAGGACAAGTTGCTTTGCCATTAACATAATTCCAGAGGCCCTTTCCTTTCAAGAAATTTCGGAACAAGATAGACCAGTGATTATAATTGTTTCCATCCAATTTGATGGTGATAGGAATTTCTGAGGTTTTCATAACATAAAACTAAACAAGAATTAAGCAAACAATGTAAGAATTAGTGCACTTGACCTGATTTGGTATCTTAGAGATTGAATTTGGAGAGACGGAGACTGCGGTTGTGTTCAGAATGCTTGAAAACCTCGGGAACCAATCGTGGTTGTCAGAGAACCAGTCAGAAAAATAAGCAAACGGTGGTAAAAAGAGTGCACTGGATCTGGTTTTATAACTTGAAGACTGAATCTGGAGAAACGGAGACTGCAGTTGCGTCTGGAACGGTCGAAAACCTAGGGAACCGGTCTGAGTTGGCTGAAAACCGATCAAAAAATAACAAAACCGGGCAAAAAACTGTTGGTTGAACCGGTCTGAGTTGACTGACGGACTGACGGCGTTAACGGAAACTCTGACGGCGTTGACGGAAGATTAACGGCGTTAACGGAACTCTGAAATCGTTAACTTTAACGGAAAATACTTGACGCCGTTAAATTTAACGGTAACGGACTGACGGCGACGGTAATGGCACGTGGGTTCTGCGGGACGGACGTGGTTTTACACTCTCGGCACGTGAGAGCGCGTGGCAGCGTTTTTCGGGATGGTTTTTGCGGTGGCAGAATCGTCTTTGAAGGACGAAGGTTTTGGTGTGTTGTTTATGGAGTTTTGATATATTTATCGATAAGACGGTGCGGATCTGATTAGTGATGGCTGCGGCTGGTGGCTGGTGGTGGTGATTCAACCTTGCTCTGATACCATGTTAAATTTAGAGAAGAGAGAAAATATATATATTAATGAATGAATCATTACATAAGAAAGAGGCTCTATTTATAGAGCTGAACAAGATAAAAGAAAAACCTAGTCTAATAAGGAAAAGGAAAACTAATCCAATAAGAAAACAAACACAAAATAAATAAATAACTAATAACTTTAACAGAATATACCTATCAAATAATGGAATATTGTCTTGGTCCACAATTTTCCAAGTTCCAATTAATATCAAATCATATACTATAAACATTAATTTCAATAGGTAAGTCACATTAGTCAACAAAATAATAAAATATAGTCCAATAAAAATTAGTCTTTTGAAACAAGTTCTAGCAAAATTCGAACCCTGTCCACTTTTTTGAAAGGTGGGCAATGGTCCAATTCTTAAAAATGCGAGAATTACGAAAGTAAGAGAGTTTCATATAATATTTATAAGGGATATTTTTTATAAAGGACAATTGTCAGATTCTCTTTTTAACCAATGACACACTTTTTCTGCATTTGTTTATAGGACAACTTTAGTAAGAAGGATAATATGATAATTAATTAATTAAACATAAAATTATAGGTGATTTCTAGAATTCCCCTTTTTAAAAATAATAATAAACTGAAAAATTAAAAATAATATAAATAAATGGATTTTAAAGATAATAAACATAAACAAAATTCAAAATTTAAACATCTCAGTCAATGCTATCCAAAAGTCTATAGACAAGATTAGAAAGTTTTTCAAATTTACCGGATAAGACATGGAAGGCCGAAATATGATTGTAGTATAACAACCATTTATAATAGGCATTTCAACCACAATATAAGTTAGCTTAACGGAATACCCTGCAAGAACAACAAATCTAGATTGACGTATTACTAAAAACGCTATACACATCACTTATAACAATTGCATCATCACCAAAAATTGTTTGAGCATTTGAGGTTTGTTTTATATAAGCAAACAAAATGTTAAATTGCATTTACTAATAAAAAAACAAAATTAGTAAAATATAAAACAAGTCCGAATAAAAGAAACACCAAAATTCCTTAATTGTTGTGCTCAAGACATCGTATAAAGATGATAACACTTTAATAAAAAGAGGAATGTAAATGTAATCAACACTTACCAAGATCTGATAATTTTAAACTGGGTACGCATAGAAAAATAAGTAATGCTTCCATAAAATTTCGACTAAAAAACAAGAAATAAAGCAAGTACCTGAGAGCATGTATACTGGAATAAGGGAGAAATATAGCATGTACTTGAAGGTCGGTGTACAATAAGGCTATATTTGACGTGCGGGATAAGAGAACGAGATAAGATAAAATTATCCTATCCTATATTTGGTGTTGGTCAGGTTGGATTACAGAGTGGATTGTTTATCCTACTAAGGCATCTTATCATCTCAAGAGAGATTAAACAATCTCACCTAAGAGGTGGTATTATTTTATTCATACTGAATAAGATTAAATAATAATATCTTCCTTTTTATGTCGACGTGTCAAACGCACCAAAAAGATTTTCACAAGGAAACTAACGGTGGAGAGGTAACAAGGAAGTAGGCCTAGTTATGGAACTAGTGGGTATGTTACACCCAGAAAATTTTTGAGGCATAATGAAGATGGGCCTGATCAAAATTTTGCAAAGTCAAGTGGGTAAAATATTGAGGTGAGCCGGGCCCTTGGCATTTAAAATAGAAGGCCCAGTATAAATCTAAAGAATATAGGGGATCCAACATCAAAGACGATTAAATTAGAAACAAGACTGCCAACTATATTGAGGTGAACCGGGCCCTTTTTTGCACAACGTCGCTACTTGAAATTTCCCTGTTACTTCTCCAAAACCATGGCCAAACATTGACATGTCAAAGGCTTTAAATTCTTAATTACCAGCTTGTATAAGTTTTAAGGTGCGTTTGATTGTAAGTATAGAATTTGCATGAAAAAAAAATAAGGGTGTGTTTGATTGGCCATATTTTCTATGAAAAATATGGCTTTTCCAACCAAGTTGCTACTTTTGTGCTATTTGATTGCCAATATTTTTCTGGCAGTCAAACTCCCATTTTTTTTTACTATTCATATACTTTTCCTTATAAACAAGGAAAATATTTTCTTTGAGGGGGGCTTGTATTTATTTTCCAGGCAATTGCATGTTATTCGAGATAAAATTTTACCCATTTTCTACATTAAAAATGCTATAACTTAAACTGCAAAATTCAAAATTTAATAAAAATTTAATATTTAAAATCTACTAATCAAGATCAATTAAACAAGATCCATCATGACTATAAAATTATGTAAAAAAAATACTCATAATTTTTTCTACACTAAAAATGTCACAATACAACCAATATTTTCCTGGTAGAATTTTAAGGCAATCAAACACATTTAATTACATTTTTCATGCAACTCAATTCTAGGCAATTCAATTACCTGGAACTTATTTTTTTTCCATGTAAATTCCATGCTTGCAATCAAACGCACCCTAAGTTCCAAGCCATTGAATTGTCTAGAATTGAGTTGCATGAAAAATTAAATTAAATGTGTTTGATTGCCTTAATTTTTTACCCAGAAAATATTGGTTGTATTGTGGCATTTTTAATGTAGAAAAAATTATTGATTTTTTTTTTTACATAATTCTACAGTCATGATGGATCTTGTTTAATTAATCTTGATTAGTAGATTTTAAATATTAAATTTTGAATTTTGTATTTTAAGTTATAGCATTTTTAATATAGAAAATGGGTGAAATTTTGTCTCGGAAAATGTGCAATTGCCTGAAAAATAAATACAAGCCCCTCCTAAAGAAAATATTTTCCTTGTTTTGGTGGAAAATGTGAACATGTGAGCAAAAGTTGGAAAATATTTTTCTTAGAAAAAAAAAGCCAATCAAACACCTTAAGTTGTTAAATCAAATGAAAAATGGATATTGTCCATGGAAAAAAAAGCCAATCAAATACACCCTTAGACTCTAAAAGTTGAATTAGTAGCTTCAACATATGTTATGTATTTCATTCGTCGCTAACTAAGAATCTATTTTTCTTTGTAATCTTGCACAGTTGAATGAAGATATTTAACTTACAACTTCATCGTAAATTTAGTTAAATTCTTTGTTTCCAATGTCATTTTTGTGATAATATTATATTTATTATTTACTCACGTATATATTTTAAAAAAAATCTTAAAATTTTAGTTGCCATTAATACTTGTTGAGCATGCAAGTGAATAGTTCCAAGAAACTACAACACAATATAAGGGTCATCGGTGGGTAATCTGTCTATTCGTCGGTAATATGTCTAACCACCTGCAATATGTCTGCTTGACCACAATATGATTGAGTACATAATTTATGATTTATCTTAGTGCTAAGGACTAACAAAAATGTAAAGTATCTGAGTGACTAATATGATTGAACTGGTAAAATGTATGTATCCGATTGTCCTCGTAACATAAAAATTTAATGAAAAAAAAATAAAGGGGTATAATAAAAAGAACACATAAAAAAATTATTATATAAAAAACCAAGAAATAAAAGTGTCAAATGTCTTCCGAACAAAATGTTAGTCCTTGAATCAAAAGTTTGTCCAGCAAACTAATGGATGAAAAAAGATGTCCTTTATTCTAAAGACAAGCCCAAATTGTCCTTTATAATTATTTTCTATATTTATAAAGTTAACATAACTTTTTGAAAAATTACAAAATATAGCAATCCACCCAAACTAATGCTTTGGAATGATTTCCCTCCCCCTCCCTTAAGAATGACAACTTTAGCAATTCCACGAGTTCGAACCTTGAAATCCTGTAAATATTTCAATTTTTATTTTGTTTAACTAAATTAGTGATTTAAAAAAATGTTATAATAGCAGAAAAATGAAAATTACTAACAATTTATGAATTCTTGAAATCACTCTTTCAAAAAGAGGCTTCTTTTTCATAAAATAAAGAAAGAAAGAAAAAAAAGAAGCCAAACTAATATGACAATTGGACGTTAAATCTACGTGTTGGGCCTTCTCATAATGTTTGGGCACTTTTGCTTATAGGATGTTTACTGGGCCCTGTAGATGATTATTTGCAACTTTGATGCTGGCAATTTTACATAAGGGCAACATTAGTTATACACAAAACACTCACTAATATTTCATCCTATTTACTCGGTTTAATAATAAATAGTATATAGTATATATACATTTACTCAGTACATTTGTGATGAACTTTTATTATTTAGTATTAAAAAAATACATTAGCTCGGTATAATAGCACCAAACTAATATTAAAGTGTTAGAAAGTGCTTTAGTTAGTGTAATTAGCCTGCCCATTACATAAAGGTTGTTAATTCCATTAATTTTTATTACGTAAGAAAATGTACCATATAATATATTCATAGATAAGGTGTCTGTGGGCATAGGAGGCAATAAAGTGCAATTATCTTTATAAGTTCAAGTTATCTATAAATGTTCAGTGACTAGATAAGGTGTCTACACAATTTGAAAAAAAAATAATTTAAAAAAAGGATGTTTTTCACTCTACTTCCATTGAAAAATTGATAAAAAGGGGAATTTATTTTTTCCATCTTCCACGAAATCCTTTATATCTTCTCACTGCTTCTTGTTACCAACCGGTAGTGAATCCAGAAAACTGTTGACCAATGTCAACTTGGAAAACCGATAGCGACACAACCCAAGTCTTCATGCATTGATTAAATTATTGGAAGGCAACTTCATCGCAATTATCAGAGAAAAAATAAATCTCCGACTTTACTCTCCTAGTTTTAGTTTTATAGGTCTATATGTTATCCTTTTCATGTTTAGTGTATTTTACCCTTTTCATTATTTTTTCTCTAATACTTTTGTATAAAGTATAGCTATAAATAGTGGATCATCCATGTGATGAGCCAAAGCAGTGCCAAACAGCACTGGGAAATATATTCAATGCCCAGGTACAGGAACGTTTTCACCAAAAAATGGTGCAGCTAGAGGTGCATCAAAAAATCTGGTTTTGCCTGATTTAGATTAACTTGCAAGTGAACTAGATTTGGTGAGGCTCTGCCTTAAGTAGTGCCAGTTTCTCAATTTTGGTGCACTGACTTAAACTTTTGATTTTATACTCATGAAAATGGTTCGCTCGTTACCTAATAGCTTACAAGTTAACTAAAGCTGACTGGCTCAATGCTAACAAGGCACTACTTAATAACTTACAAGTTGACTAGTGTTGACGTAATTGGAAAATCGGGAGTTACACGACCCAAGTCCTCATGCATTGATTAAATTATTGAAAGGCAACTTCGTCGTAGTTATTAAATAAAAGAAAAAAATTGCTCGGACTTGACTCTTGACTTTCCTATCTTTACTTTTGTAGGTCTATGGCATTTTCATTTTAGTGGGAAAGTTATGTTGTAGGGTCTATGGCGAGGTAATGCATGTCATATTCGAAACGATGTTGAAAGCCTTTCATTGAATAATTCTTCCAACAGGTTCTTGAAATTAAAGTCCGGAAAATGCATATATATTTCTTGTTTTTTGGTATCCAGCAATTGAAAACCCAAAATTTTTGCAGAGAAAGAAAATCTCTATACACTAGTCCCACTTGAACAAAGCATTCTCTCTCAAATATGAAAATAAGAAAACAACAATATATGTATATATTACTTTAGAGGAATCGCTTAAATTAAGATCGAGCTCTATTTATAATTATAGGTGAAAGAAGGACTGTTGGATCCTTAATTTAACATTGGGCTTATATGTGCAATATTTATGTACTGTCGAATGGTTAAGCCCACTTTAAAAGTGATCAAATAAGGTTTAAGTTATTTGGGCTTAAATGTATCTAATAGGGTGTGAGCCTTTAATGTGTAGAACTTAAAGGTAATTTTTATTTTTATAATGTGTTAAAATAGAAATACTAAATAGATAGTAGGGTTTACTATCTATATATATATATATATATATATTGTGGTTATAGTCCTAAATCGCAAGTGCGTATCTTGTCCCTGTTGAACTTCCATCATCATAGAGAGCATAGAGAAGGCATAAAGGATCTTCTAAAGAAATATGTGTTGATCTGGAAGGCTAACCACCCGGCTACAAACACACACTATAGATTCAGGTACTCTTCCGCATATTAATTTATTGACTTTTGGTGATACGACATGAATGATCCTAGGGTTTATGGTTATTTAAAACTAACAAGATCTAACAAGGACACCTTACTTGGGCTTCATTTTTGTTCCAATTCCGAGTTTTGAAGCTCGACTTTGGGTTTCAAACACACCCTAAAGGTAAAATGCCAAACAAACTGTGATAATTTTATAATTTCTTAGATATGCCATGTAATGTTATAGAAATTGAAGGAATGGCCAAGTACTGATTACTAATTGTTTCTTCAAAGTTCGAACATACACACTTCGTCATAATAATGTACTGGATCATGTAACTATATACGTAAATAAAATACGTAGTACTGGTAATAATTGAGAGGATGAAGGGCAAAGATTTTGGTAGCATTCACTTAAAGATGGATCAACATAGCCATTGTTATCTTGCTTCAAATTTAGTGAAAAATATGTACTATCCAATAAAGTGTAGTTGTTAAACTAATTGATAATATAACTGGATCAAATTGGAGACTATTCTTAAGTTCAAAATCCAATAGGGACTCAATCTAAAATTGATAACCAAAAAAGGAAAAAGAAAGTAAAACCTAAAACGTTTAAACATACAAAAGCAAAAAGTAAAAGAATTCTAATTGTAGTTGATAAAAGAAATAGGTATATTTGTTCACCATAGAACATAAAAATGTAGAACTAAACACCTACACCAATCAATCCAGACTTTGATTTTATTGTGGACTCTTATAAGTTAAACAATAAGACTTTGATTTTTATAATTTAAACAGTTAATGTAGACTTTGATTCTAACGTGGATTATTATAAGTTAAACAATAAGAAGTATAATTTTCTTAGCTAGGTTAATGAAAGCACATCTTTGTTCATACAAAACAAATGAAAAAACACTTACGTTTATTAGTAGTTTATATAGTATAGATATAGATACATTTATATATAGTATAGATATAGTAATATACATACTTTAATGTAATGTTGGATTACTTCTACTTCTTACACTTTCATCCACTTAAGCTTTGATAACAAATGGAAAATGGTAAGAAAAACAATGGATTTTTGTGAGAAGTTGGAAAATAATTTGAGGGATGTGGTGCGATGTTATCTTGCTTTTTAACTTTTTCCATATAAGAATTTCTTTGAGTGCCAAAGAAAATTTTTACACAAAAAATAAAGGAGGATGGAGGACATCTATCCACAAAAATGAGTATCAGATGGAGAGAATCTCACCACACCCTTCAACTTATTTTTCAACTTCTTACACAAATTAATTAGTTTTGCTACCATTTTTCATCTTGTAACCAAACGAACCCTTAACGTATGAGTTTATACTTACGAAAATTGTTCGTTCACTACCTAATAGCTTACAAGTTAAGTAATGCTGATTGGCTCAATGTCGACATGACACAATGGCAATATGTTGTTGGCCCAACCACTACTTAATTAGTTACAAGTTGACTATGTTAGAGAAGTAATGACTATTCTATTGTGGAAAATTACAAAAAATGGAAATTGAAATGGACTTATCGATCAAGGCTTGTGACGACACAATCTCCTAACGTGAAATTGCCCGCTGTATTTAAGCTGACAGCCTGCATAAGTACACACCTCTTAGGATATGTACAACGATCTAGGGTTCTACAAACAATTGTAGAATCCCTATTGGAACTTTCAAATTAATCAAGAGAAAATCTAATAAAGTATAAGAAGAGAAGAATCGTTTTGTATTTCTCTGTGAAGAGATTGATTATGCATATATAAAGTGAAAGTAATGGGAAGAAGGAGTGGGGATAATTGTGTATCATGCTTCATGCGTAACAACCAATAACATCCCCAAAAAAACTAAGTCTAAACCCTCATCTCTAAGTAATTAATAAATATGAAAATTAAATAAATAAATAAATAGAATATTTGAATAGCAAAAATATTAGATTTTTTCCATGGAGCCCATAGCCCAAAGGCTTGAACCAAGGACTCTTCATAATAAATGTAACCAACAAGGCTTGAACCAAGGATATCGAAACCAAATTTCCAAACATCTCCCACTTGAGCTATATAGTCTTAATTAATTATATCATTCAGAACTAGTACACATACAACATACTAGGGTTGATTGAAAAAATCAGAAGCAACACAACCTAAGTCTTCATGCTTTGATTGAATTATTGGATAGCAACTTCCTCGCAATTATTAGGAAAAAAAATGCTACAACTTAAATCTTCTAGCTTTATTTTTGTAGGTCCATATATTTTCATTTAAGTGGGGAAATTTTGTAGGGTTTGTTTGTCTAGATGATGTCATATTCAAAATGTTGTTGAAAGCCTTTAAGTGGAATATAATTCCTTTAATATATTCATGAAAGCAAGGTCTCTAAAATGCATATTTCTTGTTTTTGGGAATCTAGCAATTGCAAAGCCCAAAATTTTTGCCGAAAGTAAATCTATATACACTAAACCCACCTCAACAAAGCGTTATCTCAATTATGAAAATAAGACAAAAAAAATTATATATTTCTTTTGAGACAATGGGTTAAAGGAGCTTCTTCTACAATTATATGTAAATGAAGAGGATTTGGCTCATCTCCATTACCACTTTCCTCCAATTTTCCTTAATGGTAGAGGGTTAAACCGATGAATGTTTTTATGAAATTTGGTGGAAATGATCTCGATGGCGAGTAGATTACCTCCCCAAAATTTCGTCAAAAAATTCAATTTAGATGTAAGTGAGATGATTATCTAAAATTTCAATGGACAAAATGAATGTGTATATTAACCTTTTATTACACCAACTATAAGATCCCACATTGGAAGGGCGAGGAAACTTGAAGTGCATTATGTATTTAACCTAAGGTACTTATTGGTAAGACGCATTTTTGGGGTGAACTGGCACTTGCCACAAACAAAACCGTGAGGTGAGGAAGGGCCTGGTTTGTCGGCGAAGCGGACAAATATACCGAGAACAAAACTATGAGGTTCTGGGAGAACATGCATTTTAGGGGTGAGTTGTACACCTACCGAGAACAAAACTATAAGGTGCTGGGGGGGCCTGGTTGGTCGGGGGTTGTCCCGAGCTAGTGCCAAGTGCCAAAGCGAACAATGTCAAGCCGGGTCGTGGCGGCCACTTCTGGTATAAATTTCTCTCTAAAATTTTGTGGAGATGATCTACGCGATATTAATATCATATCCACCAAGTTTCATGAAACCCATTAAGGGATTTACTTAACTACATTTAGGTTCACACTATATGTCAAAAAATATTGATGAAAAATTGCATTTCCACAAATAATTTGAACACTTATTGATAAACACATAATATTGTCATTCATACGCTCATTTTCGGAGTTGTTTGACGCGTTTATCTCTGTAAAACCACTCGATTTACCAACTTATTTCACGATTAGTCTTGTAACAATTTTGTATTTAATTTGCTTGGAAATGCACATTTTGTGTTTATTTTGGTGCCTTTAGATCTCAAGAAATGAATGTTCCAAGGAAAGAATGACTAACCAAGCAATTTTGGACCCTAAAGGAAAAGTCAACATGAAGTTAAGGAGTTGGATCAATTTAGCTCATTTCAACATCAATCTAGAGTTAACAAATAGCATGTGAGATCAATCTAGCTTTTTTCTAGATCAATCTAGCTTTTTTCTAGATCAATCTTGGATTCAATCTCAAGTTCTAGATCAATCTAGCTTTTAGCTAGATCAATCTAGGAAGTATTTCCCAACACTTTGATCCATTTAACTCAAGCCAAGATTTATCTAGATGCCATTTTTGGATGCTTTATACTTTATGTCACTTCCCCTTTTATCTCCACACCCCATGGCTTGCTTGGAAGACTAAATGGTGGTTTAAATTCTCAATCTCAAGAAAGTTTGTACTTTAGACAAAGAAGGCTATTATCTTTAGGACAAAAGGGCATAGTCTCTTTTGGACCTTCTTGTAGAGAGATGAGAAGAAGACAACACATCATGTATACATAGATAGTTTTCATTAGTGTAGGGAGTGCCTTTTTTGTTAGAGAATTTTCTAATTTATATTTGTCTTAAATATCAATCTTTCTCTAGAGCTTGTATTCATTTTTATTTATTGAGATAAATGGAAAACACT
Source organism: Lonicera japonica (assembly GCA_021464415.1). Classification (NCBI taxonomy): domain Eukaryota; kingdom Viridiplantae; phylum Streptophyta; class Magnoliopsida; order Dipsacales; family Caprifoliaceae; genus Lonicera; species Lonicera japonica. The sequence continues at coordinate 48,560,923 of CM038470.1, forward strand.
TTTATAATTCTTGTCTCTATATTTATTATGGAATAAATTTCTTTGCAAAGGCTAAAAAATGAAGTTTGCAATGCATTAATTATGTAAGTTAATTCTCAGTCCATTGTTAGTATTGTTAAATACTTGTTGAATCATTCATCTCCTCCATTCAATCAATCATTCATAAGCTAGTAAGATAATTTGCATATGATGATTTGACTTTGTATGCCTTGTATACATAGATCTCAAGTATTAATGAAAATATGATATACTTGTGTATTTCTTACTAGCCTATGTCCACTCCTTCTATAAATGAGATACTTTACATTGCCAAGTATGTTTAGTCTTTGAAAATTCATAGAAAAACCATAAATTTGATATTCCAATCCCTGAATGCTTTAATGATATGTTGAGTGCTTTCTACACTTTCTGTGATTTTGAGACTCAATATTTTCTTAGTTAGAGTGTTGCCAAGGACGATCTCTTAAGTTTATGCCATAATCAACTCCACTAATCACCTTAATGATTCAATTTGTATTTATCAAATGAGTTTAAATCGGATGATTTAATTTTCACCTAGACCTCCCAATCTTAGACAAATGAAATGTTATGATTTATTGAGCTAAACTTTTTTTAGTTGGCCATTTCCATAATCAAGTCAATTGTCTAGGGGAAACTAACAATGAGTTCCCAATGCCTAATTTAAATTTATGCATTTTCTTTTGGTATATCTCAAGTTTGCATCTTAGTTGAACATTATATGAGAATGGGTCGTACTTGCTTCACACTCTTTGTTACAAAATAAAAATGAGAGATATATTTGTGTTTAGTTTTACTTGCACCCTTTCTTTATGTGGCATTTATATGGGAATGGGTTGCTTTTGCTTCACACCCTTTTGCTTAAAAAATGTAAGATACTCAACACTTGGAAATTACATTGAGAACTTTGAATGAGATTGATTTTATATAATATTGTAAAGCAAATGAATTCTATAATGCCTTAGCCTTTTCTTATCAATTGATACAACACTTTCATTTTTATTATAAGACTTTAAAATCAACAACTAAAATAAACTATTAAATCCTCTTAACAAAGCCTTAGACTCGTAATTACCACATTGTCTTTCCGACTATTCTTGTGATTCGACACTTGAATTTACCAAGTATTATAACTTGACAACCTACACTTGGGTTCCGTTACACGAAAATATTTTCGGCGCGTCACTTATCAAATAATAGAATATAGTATTTCTTGGTCCATAATTTTCGCAGTTCCAATTAATACAAAACAATATAGATTATAAACATTTAAATCCATAAGGCAAGTCAGATTACTTAACAAAATGATATAATATAGTTCACTAAGAATTAGTCTTTTGAAACAATCCTGGCGAGATTTGAACCTTACCCACTCTTTTAAAAGGTGGACAATATTGATAATTACATTATGTACTTAAAAATTTACGAATCTATACGCACATATCCCCTTATTCCCTCACCTTTATAGAGTCTCTTTGAACCGACATAAAAAAATAATTTGATTTTTCATCTTTGTTTTTAGTACATCTTGTCCCCTAGCTTGTCGTTTATTTTTATTATCATAAACATAAAACTATGAAAATTTTCAATGTGAATAATTAAATGAACAAACAGACATGGATTCCTCCGTCTCTTGATTAAAATTTAAGTAATTTAGAAACATGTATCTCCATTTAATATGAATAAAGGAAAGCAGATTATTGGAGTTGTAAAAGCTAAAATCTACCGTAACTCGTAAGGGTTCTATTAGTTAGTCTTATATATGTTTTTTTTTATTATTATTCTTCTCACTTTTAACATTTATTCTTCTTCTCACTTTTTATCTTTTTAACCTTTTTTCTTTTTTTTTTCCTCCTTACTATTTATTCTTTCCCTATTCACTTTGTTTACTAAATTATTTTTTTACTTTAATAAAGTTTGTCTAAAGCAGTAGAAAAAGGAAAAGAAAAAAAAAAGAAAGATGAAAAATGGAACGCTTTTGTCTAAAGCGGGAGAAAAAGGGAAAAAAAACGCGTATGATTGTTGCTTTTGCTAACAGGATCATAACTCTAATGCATTTTGTGGGGACACATTACATTTTTGCGCTTTCTCCCAAATGCATAACTCTTCAGCGTTAATCAGTGCACACTCAATTTATTGGCATATGTTTATTGAACTATTATTTAAACCTACGAGCAGGGACGAAACTAGGAGGAACAGAGCAGGTTATATCACAGAGTAAAATTTTGAAGAACCTGTTAGCTCTATTAAAAAAAATAAAAAATTTAATATAAATCCATCCTTTTGTTAAATTTTATCCCACCCCTTTGTTAAATTTTAGCTCATCCCTTAACCCAGCTCAAATGTTATATAAGCCTACTAATTTATATAACTCTCTTAAATTTACATAACTCACTATATGGTTATACTTTTAATTTTTTTTTATATAATTTTTTTATCTATTACTATTAGCCTAACACTCGGAAGAATTTTGGGTTCGCTTCTGCCTACAAGTAAGTAGGATACATTTATCCTTCTTACAAAATACACTTAAGTTTGTCATGGTGGGTGCTCTAGGAAGGGAAAAGAACACAGATTGATCAGCAAGCAAAAAAAACAAAAGGTTTCTTCAAATTGATTTCAGGTAGAATTAAGAGAAAATTACATGCAGGGCACTAAAACAACAAATAATTACGGGCAGGACATTGTTTGTGAAATATTTACCAAAAAACCTATACTTTTTGTAATTATTTACCAAAACGGCAGTCAACTTTTACTTTAACATGTTTGCCCTTTGTCTTTATTCACACTTACTTTTTTGCCGTTCACTAACCCGTTTTATTTCATTCATGGCAGTCTTAAATAAGAAATAACCAGTTTATAAATTTTTTTATACTAGTGTTAACTGCGGACAGTACAAAAAAACTAGTACATATGTGAATATATATAGGTACATTTGTGTATAACGTCGTACTTGATTGAGCAAAATTAGTACCTCATTCTATTTCTCGCATTTGTTGATATCCATGTTGACAATGGCTATACCAATAAAATTATCCTCGAGGTCCTTCTTGAGAAGGTAATAGGCGATGAGTTATCTATAAGAAATGAAATATATGATAATATTTAATATTATTCTAAGATACTACTTCTTTAATGAAGTATATATTCCTGTTAGCTCTACAATCTTCATTTTCGAACTAATAATCTGATATATAATTTTTGTAAATAATTAAATTAAATACAATATAGAATGTTATAAAATTTTAAACTCTCAAGATCAATTTTAATCACAGTTATTTATATATAATTAAATACATATGATAGTATTTAATATTAATCCACCACTTGTACATCCAGTTGCCTTAAAGCAGGTCAATCATTGTTGACTTGAACCATTGAAGACGCTCAGAATATCCTATATATTCCTTCCTCCACTAAGCTACATTACACAATATTCAAGCATATCCATTTTTTCATTGAACACCACCTTAATTGCATACAGCAGCCACTTGCAATTTAATTCCCAAAAAATGAGTTCAAGTGTATTGCACTTGATCTGCACCAATCCTCTTCTTCTAATCCTGTTTGTTGCACTGTTACTGAACGTAACTCTTGCCACCACCAATTATCAAGGAAATGAAACAGATAGCCTTGCTTTGCTCGCCTTCAAGTCAAATTTGCATGACCCTCAGGGTGTTCTCGACTCATGGAACAGTTCGGTTCATTTTTGCAAGTGGCAAGGCATTACGTGCGGACTTCGGCACAGACGTGTGACGGTCTTGAACCTAAGGTCGAGTGGCTTGGTGGGTTCCTTGTCTCCTAACATTGGAAATCTAAGCTTCCTTCGACATATTGTTCTTCATGATAATTCTCTTCAAGGCCAAATACCTCCTGAAATCGGCCGTTTATATAGATTGAAATCTCTACTTCTAATCAATAACTCCTTGGAAGGGAAAATTCCAGCCAACTTATCCCACTGCACAAGCCTCATGCAGCTTAGAGTAGCAAACAACAAGCTAGTGGGAGAGATTCCTAGAGAGCTTTCCACCTTGTCCAATCTCATTGGTCTTTCAGTTTCTAGAAATTACCTACGGGGAGAGATTTGGAGTTCCTTTGGAAACGCTACCTCTCTTGAAGAAATATTTCTATCTTACAATGCTTTGGAGGGAAGTATTCCAGATACTTTTGGACAGCTGAAAAAATTATCAGCTCTTGGTATTGGATTAAATGAAATCTCGGGTATGGTCCCTTCCTCTATATATAATCTTTCCTCATTGACTAGATTGTCTTTGGGAGATAATCAACTTCGTGGAAGTATTCCCCACAATTTAGGCCTAACTCTTCCTTATCTCGAAATACTTGAACTGTCATTTAACCAATTTATTGGTGCCATTCCAACCTCCTTAGCTAATATTTCTAGATTGGCTATCCTCGACATATCCGGAAATAATTTTAGGGGGAACATTCCTACCAATTTCGGAAGCCTCCAGAACCTTGAGTATTTAATAGTGCATTCTAATTTCCTAGGAAACAAGGAAGCTGATGACATGGCCTTTCTTAATTCTTTGACCAATTGTAGTAGGTTAAAGACACTAGAAGCAACCAACAACCAATTAGGAGGGGTCTTGCCGAATTCATTGGGAAATCTCTCAACTTGTATGCGATTTTTTCATCTTGCGACGAATAAAATCTCTGGAGTCATCCCTTTAGGATTTGGTGGTCTTTTCAATCTAGAAACGTTAGGCATAGAGGATAACCAGATTAAAGGTGAAATTCCGAATGCTATTGGTGAGATGAAGAAATTACAAGACTTGTTTCTTCACACCAATCGTCTTTCTGGCCAAATCCCAGCATCTTTGGGAAATCTTTCTTTCTTGAGCAATTTGCATTTACAACATAACAAATTGGAGGGAACCATCCCTTCAAGTCTTGGAAACTGCAAAAACTTGATATCGCTAGATCTTTCTCAAAATAATCTTAGTGGTAGAATACCCAAAGAACTTTTTAGTGCTTCTGCTATATTTGAATTGTACATATCTCAGAACCATTTAGTTGGACCCATACCATCCCAAGTTAGTAATATGAAAAATCTGGTAGCACTTGATGCATCGGGAAATAAATTATTAGGTGAAATTCCAATTGAACTTGGTAAATGCAGTGGCCTTGAAAACCTATACCTTGGCGGTAACTTCTTTGAAGGAACTATTCCCCCCTCATTCGAGTCTTTGAGAGGTATTCAAAGCCTTGACATCTCTAGTAATAATTTGTCAGGTACAATTCCAATATTCTTGGCGAATTTTTCTTTAGAGAGCCTAAATTTGTCCTTCAACAATTTTGAGGGTGAATTACCAACAAATGGGGTTTTTTCAAATGTCAGTGCTATATTTGTTGTTGGTAATAATGGTCTTTGTGGAGGCATATCCGCATTACAGCTGCCTAGATGCAAAACCAAAACATTAAAGGAACAAAGGCTTTCACGTTTCCATGTAATACTAATTTCGGGAGGGTGTTTGCTTTTAGTTGTTTTCGCGGTGTCATTATTCATAATTTACTGGCTCAAAAAGAAAAAACTTGTGGATTCCTCTACATCTTTGCCCAAGGAATTGTTCTTAACAGTTTCTTACAGAGACCTTCTCAAAGCAACAGATGCATTCTCCTTAACAAATTTAGTTGGTGTGGGAAGCTTTGGATCTGTCTATAAAGGAATCTTTGATCAAGAAGAAAAGACAGTTGCAGTCAAAGTTCTAAACCTCCAGCGGCAAGGTGCTTCTAAGAGTTTTATGGTCGAATGCGAAGCCTTGAGGAATATCCGACATAGAAATTTGGTGAAGATCATAACTTCATGCTCGAGTATTGACTTTCAAGGTAATGATTTTAAGGCTCTAGTATATGAGTTCATGACGAATGGGAGCTTAGAGAGGTGGTTGATTTCGAGTCGAGATACAGATAATGGGCAAGACGAGCATTATATCCTTAACCTTCATCAGAGAATAAATATAGCTATGGATGTTGCATGTGCACTCGAGTATCTTCATTTCCACTGTGAAAAGCCCATTATACATTGTGATCTAAAGCCAAGTAACATTCTACTTGATAAAGACATGGTTGCTCATGTTGGAGATTTTGGACTAGCAAAGTTTCTTCTTCCCGAACTGTCAAATGCAGATCAAAGTAGTTCGAATGGCATAAGAGGAACATTAGGGTACATAGCTCCAGGTAAATACAAATCCTCTCCACTTTTTTACATTGGAATAAGAGGAAACAAATAATCTATCATATATATACTTTTGCATAAATAGCACGTTAAAGTTATAAAATGTGTGCGATCTCGGCATACAGCTTGTGCTTTATGTGCAAGCGTAAAAATAAATTATATAGCGCAAAAATGGATAAAGAAAAAAAAAATATCACTATATTTAGTGCACAAACCAAGTCTATTTAAACATTAATTAACACGTTAATTAAAAGTTAAAACCATCGTCAGCTGTTTAGAATTATCCAGGGGTGTTGTCAGAAATTCGAAAATCGAACGAACAAACCGAACCGATCCGTTGCTATTCGAAATTTCCCGAACCGAAAAAAAAAACCAAAACTGAAATCAAAAACTGAAACCGAAACCGATTGATTTGGGTCGGTATGGGTTGGGGATTCGGGGTCCCCGAACTAGACCGAAAAAAACGAATCTTTAAAAAAAATATTTCCTAACTTAATGTAATTACTTAAATTGTCTTACAATACGTTGAAAAAAAAAAAGAAAACTTTCTTACAACATTTACATTATATAAATGACTCAACCCTATGGATTATTTACATTTATAAATAATTACTTAAGCTAATTATTAAAATAAATACATTATATAATTTTTTTGTACGCCTTTTGAGTGAATTTATATTTTTAGTGCAATTTTGAACTAAAGTTTTAACAATATAAAAAAAAACCGAATGAGACCGAACCGGACCGAAACCGAATAATTTAGGGAGGGTTTGGGTTTCATAGGTACGAAAACCAAACTGAACCGAACCGAAACCGAACTATAAAGTTTGGGTATGGTTTGGGGTACCCTAGTTTCTACCCCAACCGAAACCGAAAACACCCCTAGAATTATCCCCCAAAAATATGACACCGAGTATATCTTCTCTATATATGTGTATGTAAATATTTGTGATGTTCTTATTACTTGTTAGTTCTGTAACTTTTAATTTTTCAACGAAAATTGTTTGTATTGCAGAGTATGGACTAGGAGGTGAGGTATCGATAAATGGAGATGTGTATAGTTACGGGATCTTGTTATTGGAGATGATGACAGGGAGGAGTCCTATTGACCCCATGTTCAATGAATGCCTTAGCCTTCATAAGTTTGCTAAAATGGCTTTGCCTGATCATGTGAAGGAAATTGTGGAACCAAAACTTCTAAGCAATAACAAAGAAGTGGAAACAACAACATCAAACAGTATGCGAAGTGTAGGGCAATCAAAAAGTAGCAACACAATGGAAGATTGCCTAATTTCTATGGTAAAAGTTGGAGTGGCTTGCTCTATGGAATCACCACAAGACCGAATGAACTTAAATCAAGTCATTCGTGAGTTGCATTTGGTCAAGAGCATCCTCGGAGAAACTTAAAGGTTGTAATTCCTCTCCATTACCCATTCAGTCCATTTTCATCTAATTAGGTTTACTTTAAGCGCTAAATGGATAAACAACTTCATGAAATTTGATGGAGATGATCTCTATAATGAGTAGATCATATCCTCAAAAATTCGTCAAAAGATTCAGTCGAGAAGTGATTAAGATGGTTATTTAAAATTTTAATTGTCGAAAATAAACATATGTATCAAATTTTTATTACACCCACTTCTGGATTGAATTTCTTGATAAAATTTTATAGACATGATCCTCTCATTATATAGATTATCTTTTATGAAAAACAATCATCCATTTAGCCCTCGAACACGACCCCATTGAACGGAAATGGACTGAAGAGTAATGAAGATGAGGCAAGTCCGAACTTAAATGGGTTCCTTGTTGAATAATATAGGATTTATCATTATTATTATTATTATTATTATTATTATTATTATTATTATAAATATTCATTTGGGTTTGTTATGTAAAATCCATTTGATTTGGGATTCCATAGTTTAAGCCTTACTTTGCTTTTCTTGTTTCATTTCATTTTTGTTCTCTTTGAGTAAGCGAAATAAAATTTTTCGTTTTCATGGTATCAGAGGAGGTTTTAGAAAACCCAAACCCTAGCCCCTCCACTGCGACCACCATATCTTATTCTCCTTCCTTGCTTTGCACGTTGTACATTGTTGGCTCACTACCTAACATTTTAAATTTTTGGGAGAGATGGTTATGACATTTCTAATGTAAAGAAGTAAATCATGAACCTAGTCCACCTCAGCATGTTGTTTATTCCTTCAAATATATATTCTTAAGTTCATTGTGTTAGCAGTGTGTAAAGTCAACTACCGCACTAGATAACGAATTTGAATTCTTTATTATAGTATGGGGAAATAATAGAGAACTTCCTATCTTGTCAATCTGAGTTTTGTATAAGATCTTGTGCAAATGCTACTAACTTACAAATATATATGTACAATAGATGAATAGCACATTCATCTATATTAGTACTAAAGTGATTTTGATATATACTGTCGTAACTTAAAAAAATTACGCTTTCTTGTTTCATTAGGGAAATCTTATAGGGCTTTGAAGTTTAAAAACAACAATAAACATTAAAATATCGTATTTGATAATGAATTGGGCATAGTGAACTTTTGCTTGTGAAATCTGTGGTGTTTATAAAAACGAATAATAAATAACAAATATGTTTATTGGGCGGAGGGGGGGGCGGAGTGTAGTGAATTAGGACAATACGTTGTGCAAACATTCAAGCTAGTAATGTACTTTTGTGCTAACTGGATAATCATTTCTTGTCCAGTCTCCACCACATAATTCAAACATCTCATGTCCTAAAATTAACAAAAGCAAATGCTTAAATGTTGCCTAAATTTTCCCTAAGAGAAAAAAAATAACAAAATCACATTAATAAGAATGAATCAAATTGTCAAACTTGTCAAGTCAAATATCTTACTTATCATGAAACAACAATTAATTGTACAACAAATTAAACTAAAAGATTAAATTCCTGAATGTGGAGTGAAAAAAGTGGATTAACAACAAACCATACAATTCCTATGTTCTTTGTGGCATTTCGTCAAATGGGGAATGTCCACGATAACAAACTTATGAAATCAACTTACCAACTTAATGGTATCTTAAAAAACAGATATGGCTCCTTTAAAGTGATTAAAGTATGAAACCACTTTAGAGATAAAGTTATTATCTAAACTACTAATTATAAATTAAATAGTTCAGATTACTTCTATTTAATAATGCATTCGTAATAGAGATACACTCCTCTAGTGATGACTCGAAATCTGAATCGTCCAATTTAAAAAGACTCAAAATCAGAATTGTTCAATTTAAATATAACGGTTCAAATTTTATTACTTTAGAGGTTGTTAAAATTAGAAATTCCATAAAGAATTGGTCCTAGTTAAATTGCTGGACCTAAATTTCCATTGCTATATCATAGAATTACTTAGCAAAGGTGCCATATGATTAAGGACCCTATGAGAATACCTGACAAAATCCTTGTATGGCTTATTTGATTTCTCAACAAAGAAAAATATTATTAGTCATATGATTAGTCAGTGATTGTTGTAAATAGATTAATTAAAGATGATTAAGTTCATTAATTGACAAGTCGAAACCACATTTAAATTCCAATCTACCCACGAAATCATGACTATATCTACATGAATATATATCTATTATTGAAGGGCTTTAAGTTGAAGTATGCACGGTGTAACTACATTATGAATGTTTAGGCATTCTCTAATGGTTTGTTTATGAATAAACTATCTATCCTATGTGAAAAGTTATTTTTTAGTTTCAGCAAATATTGGGCATCAAAATTGGTCGATCATCATTGAATTTAAACACCTTAGTCAGCTAGCTGTGATAGCTAAATAGTGGTCGGCTGACACGTGAAAAATATATGGCACAAATGGAAGGCACCTTAAGCATTCATGCAATATTTATTGTTCTTCCTCTCCGTTTACGCACTCAATCATGACAAAGCACTAGTATGCTATTTATAGATATGAAGGTCGGTTAATAACAAAAGAGATAGACATTAATTTATTAATTATTCCTTGCAACTTACACAAATTACTTGTTATCCACACAATTTTCTTGGAGATTGCAAACTAAATTTCTAGAAGTCACTTAGAACTTTGAAAAAATAATATACACGTTTGCTTCGAAGATTTTCAAGACACTATACCTCCACCAAGGGTAAATACATACCCACTAGTAGACTTTATATCATCTAAATCAGATATCCAATTGGCATCGCAGTACCCTTTTAGCATTTGTGGAAATTTGTCAAATTTTAGTCCATAATCAATGGTGCCTTTTAAGAATTTGGTTACATTTTCCAGTGCATTCCAGTGTTCGTTATTAGGACACTAAGTATAACTGCTTAACATGTACACAGCATAAGCAATGTCAAGTATGTCTTGTACAATTCATCAAGTACATTGTAACACCCCGTTCCTAAATCTCAAGCTTATCGCATTCAAAAATCGCGAGTAAGGCGATTTCGAGCTCCGAATAGTGAAATATTGTTCTGAAAGGAGCGACAGGGTTCAGAGACTTCCAATAAGTCATGTTGGTGTATTTAAGCTTGTTAGAATGTCCATAAGTCATTTTGGGTGGTTCGAGTTAAAATCGGGATGTAAATTTCAAGTTTTTAATTTACCCAATTTCATAATTTTTGGTTAACTTGGAGGAAGCGTAACTCCTTCGTTCCTTGTCAAATTGAGTTTTTGTTCAAGTTGTACCTTATATTTTTAAGCAATCTACAACTTTCGTGTTTCGGCCGAAGGCAAATTCGGACTTCTACTAGGTCGAAACTGAGCGCGAAATAGGTCAATCGCTATTAGTTGTTTATTCAGTAACACTAACGCGCTGACTTCGTCGAATTTCTGGGAATTATCTGTCCAGAATTTGGTGACACTTCCTTTTAGGAAGTTGTAGAGCTCCAAATAAGCTTTCCGTGGACATAAATATCAACTCAATCGGACTTCCGAGTTATGGCCGTCCAAAGTTCAGCGTTGCAAGCTCCCCTACGCGTGAACAGTAACCGCGATTGCAACAATTTATATATATACGTATGTTCTCCATTTTCCTCCTCTTTTTTCACACTTCCATTAGAGGGCTTAGAGAAAGAAAGTGACAAAAGTGGAGAGGCTTCTTGACGCCATCATCCACGCATCTTCATCACGTTAAAATAACATCAAATCCACACGATTCATCTTCTTCTCCAAGCTCCACCTCCATTGTTAAGTTTCTTTAGCGCAATTTGGGGGTTTTGTGATTACACGACCACAACTCGATCTAGCGCGCAATACTTCGAAGGCTCGGCATGTCTAAGGTAGGAACAACTTTATTAATCTTATTTTACAACTTATTACTCACTATATTAATGATTTTCTTACAAAATGAGATTGTTATATATATAAACTCTAGGTTTTTATGATCACATACGATTGGGCTAGATTCGTCCCAAATTAGCAATGCGTATGGGTATATTATCACTCATATATCCAGTATTAATCATCCTCATCAATGCTACAAACCTATTACGGGCATTTGCACATCATACATATTCCTTAGGTGCGTTTATAAAGGAGATAGTTAGTGGGTTGAGGTTTGTAAGAGCAAAGTCACTTACTTTGGGTTACAAACTCTAAAAATACGTATTTGGGCCATTGTATGTGATGGCAGGGCATTATGTAGAGTATTTACATTATGACTCATGAGAGTGGGTCGGTATATGATAACAATCGAGTCTAGGGTCTCATTTGGGACGTGATAGATAATTATGGTGATAGTGCAACCCTATGAATCTCTAGTAGTATAATGAAAGTACCCCGTTGGGGATAGGTTGCCGTAGTTACGTGTACTGCTACAACTAAGGAGTCGTAGATACACTAATTAAGCAATAAGCAAGATAACCAATGATTGGCTAAACAATATAGTTTGTAGATTACAATAAGATACTAATGGGTAAAGTTAACACCTATAACTTGACATGGGATGTAGTTTAGTACTAGTGAGCCTGTAGGCCGTAATACTTGAATTGTCTAGTATTTATAAGCCTTTAAAAGCTATGTGTACTTATGACGTATATGACACTGAGCCGAGTGGCTGAGATAATAATGATTATGATAAGTATATAACGGTATTTATGTGAATGGCCACATGTGTATTATGATGTTATATGTACATATCTGTACGGGATTGATATATATATATATACATGTGCATTTATTGTGAGAAGTGAATGACTGTGACGATTGTGGTTATTTATATGTTCACGTATTCTATCATATAATGATTGTGTATAGATCATCTATATATGTATATATGTGTGTGTGATAATGATGAGATTGTATAGTCCATGTGAGGTTCTGGGTTGATCTCTAACGATTGAGACTTTAAGTTAGGACAGAGTGCCACTGGGTGAAAGATTCGAAACCGTGCACGGAAACGAACAAGAAGCCCTGCTGCCGCGTGTGTGAAAGGCCACAAAATGCAGACCTAGTGACGCTTAGATGATTGCGATGATTATAATTGTGGTGGTCGAGGCCATGAGGGCATTTAAGAGACAATTGTCTCGAATGATACTAGTACGCCACAATGAGGAATGTGGCAGTGGTTTCGATATATATATTATTGTGTTGTATTTTATATTGTTCTATATATTACATCCGGTATATTATGAATAATATAAGAATATATATGTGTGTGTGTGTGTATCGATGCGGATACGTGGAAAGCATGTAGATATGAGATTAGTCTACCAGTTTATATTGAACGTAAGATATTAATAACCTAAGTGGCCAACATAGTATACGAATGGCTAGACGAAAGGAATATATTAATGTAACGCTTAAGCTAGATGGCCTAGTAGTAATGCTTAGTAGTCGGCCAAGTATGTAGTTTATAATGTACTGTTAACAAATTGATAACTACGAATACTTGGCATAAGAGGTGTGTACCCCTCACACGTAGTTGAGTAACAGAGAACATAATAATTCTTATAGCGTATGAACCCTAGGAAGCTAAAAAGAGTAAAATGCTATATGATGAGAGTTAAGGAACAATTTTGATACCTGGGATAGAACAGTTAGTGGGTTTTGGCATGCACATACATAGTGAATTTCATAGTAAGGTTTTCAAAAAGATTGTATTGTTGATGCAACATATATATGATACATATATTTTTAAATGAAAACCTTATTTTTATTATAAACCCTTATAGTTCCCACTGAGCCCAGATTTGGCTTATTCCTTCTTTTTCAACAGTTTTGCAGGTCCATACTCGAGGGTGGTACGCTTGGTACGTTTATAGAAGCTCTGATGACCTCGAACTACTTTGTAGTCCTTAATTTAAGGACAATGCCATTGAGGCCTTTATATTACACTTTAAGACACTTGTATTTATTTAAAAGGATTTGGAATTGTTGTATAATCTTATACTTAAACGGACTTTGATAAAGTGTTTTAGATGAGGAATATTTTTATTAAATGGTTGATTGTGAAATGATTGAACAGAGATTGTTCTTTTTATTTTTATTTACAGGGCGGATATCACATTTTACAAACTCCTCATGCCAAAAATTTTTAAATGGATTTTACTAAATTTTCTTTTATAACTCACACCCGTCGTCACATACGACACCGTGATTAACCGTGTCCCGGAGGTTAAATTATCTTAACGGGATTCGGGGTGTCACATACATTAAGCTACAAAAAATTTGGGCATATTCATATTGGGAGACACTATGCTCTTTATTTTTCTTAAGTTAAGTGTTGCAGCATAAGGTCTCGATACAGGTTTACAATCAAAATACCCAGACTTTTCAATATTTTCTCAACATAGTGCTCTTGTGATAAAATGAGACCATTACATGTTTTGATAATTTTAATTCTTAAAATCACATAAGCTTCTCCCATATCTTTCATGTCAAAATTAGAAGCTAGAAATTTCTTGGTCTCATTAACCACATTCAGGCTAGTACCCATGATGAGCATATCATCAACATATAAGCATATTATCATATATGTGTTACATGCAAATTTACTTTTGCTGTAAGATAAGGCTAATTTTGAGAAAAAAGCTGTGTAAAACCACATTTTAGTAAACAATAGGGTCTAAATTTGAGAAATAATAATGTACAAATCCACCTTTGGAGTAAAACATGATAAAAATATAGGAGCAAATCCACAAACAATTAAAGATGTAAATTTGAGTGCAAATTTAATTTTGCACTTATAAAAATTCTCGCCAGAGACCCGGTGACTACTACTAGAGTTCCAAGGACTTTATTGGAGGCATGACAATAGTTGCCGAAACTCCGGTAGGCGATAGTGGTAGAGATGATTAGTGTGGCTTAACAACCATCAATCATAAAAAATAAAATATTGTGATAAATGTATAATTGACCAATAAAAAAAGAGATATATGATTTGAGTGAACAAAGATTGAAGATTATCCTTATAATTAAAACAAATTATAAAAAAATCGTCTATCTAATCATATATAATAAATAATAAATATATACCATATCATATATCACATATAATAATAGATAATAATAGATAATAAAACTCTCTCATTTCACTATAACATGCCAAGCATCCCTCATTATTCTATATATCATTAAAATTTATGTATTCCCACTATTCTCGTATGCCTATTATGCCTATTTAATAGAGAATGTTAAAGCCTTTATCCAAATTAATTAAAATGTAAAAAAAAAATTGTATGGTTTTTTCTCTTTAAAATGGTACTTTTACAAATATGTGTATATATGTATTTGCGTGTTTACATATATGTACTTTTTTTTTATGTTTTTGAGGTTGTGGTTGCAATTTTTAATTGTTATTGTGTTTTAATTATAAACAGTTGTAAATATTGTGCATAGAATTTTGTTAAACGCATGTTGTTAACATTTCATTTTTAGTTTGAGAATGGATAATAGAAGAGTATGTAAGTCTTAAAATATATTATTATAATATATGTAACAAATTACTTAATAATAACATAATGATTATTTTACAATTATCATTAGAAATATATAACATTATAATTTTTTAAACACAAGAATCAACCACAAGCATATATGTTCTTGTTGTTTCAAACTTCTCCCTCCTTTTAATAGTTTCCCTTTAATTCTAATAGAAAATTAATATATGGCCCAGCATTTTCACTAGTTGTATACTTAAACCCATATGATTTGCATAATTAGCAAACAACCCATATTAATGTTTTTGGCCCAAATGACTTAATAATTTTAATTCAAAATATTGATTATTTTATAGTTTTAAATGACATGTTTGTCCTTTATTAGTTGTTAGAGTTTCATCGCTTTAGTAATTACAATATGCATTTCATTTATCCTAGATATAAGCAAATTACTGTCATTTATCCTTGTCACCACTTTTACAATGCATATATATCCACTTAGAATTATTTGCAAATTTTGGGGGCTACAGTATGTTCCTCTTTTAAAGGAGAGGTTGTTGATTTATTAACAATCACTTGATATTTAAGAGGAGAAAGGAGATGGGTTGATTTATTATTGGTTGAAGGAGAGGTTCTTAATTTATTAGTGGTTGAAGAAAGGGACAAGGAGTTAAAGAGGGGGGGGGGGGGTTGTTCATTATTGATTGAAGAAGGGGAAGGGGATGCTAAATGATATAATTATTGGTTGCGAATTGATGGTTTGTCCTATAGAATATGCTCAACCTGCTATAATGTTGTCTTAGATAACCCTTATGCATTATGAGCTTATTCTTTGTTGTTATTTTCGTAGGTGCATGCTAACCTACATACATATATATATAAGAAAATTTTCAAATAATGATCACTATTTAAGGATCATATATACAGACTGAGCCATTTGGCACACTTTTCGATGGAAGTTTTTGATGAAATTTGGTGGGGATATTCTTCATGATGTTTAGAATATCTCCACCAAATTTCATCAAAAAATTAAACCAAGAAGTGGGTTACCTACAGGATTAAAAAATATTGGTCAAAAAATAGATATATAAAATCTAATATTTTTCAATCCTGTAGTTAACCCACTTCCTGATAGAATTTTTTGATGAAATTTGGTGGGGATGTTCTTCATCATGTGGGGCCTGATTGGAGGTAACATCCATGAAAAGAGCTTCTGATTCCATAGAATTTGGAATGGAAAGATCAAAAGCATGGTCTTGTACACGATAAATCATCTGGTGGTGAACTGTAGTAGAATCCCACTGAGGTTTCCCCCACAGGAGAAGTTTTACAAGTAAATGCTGTTGAAGCTGCCTTGAATTGGCAAGCTAAAAATGCTATTGCTCAAAACCGGGTATTATATAAGCTAGCCACATCACAAACCCGTGTTGAATCTTCTTCATCATATGAAGAACATTTCCACTAAATTCCATCGGGAAGCGTGCCAAATGGCCTAGTCCATAAATATAGTCCTTACTTGAAATGCACCATATATATATATATATAATAATAAACACATATGATTCTCTCTCCACGTAATTTTAATATGTGTATGACATCTTCCGACCTAATTACTTAGTCATACCACGACTCAAAAAAATATTTTTATCATGTATATTGATTATCAAACGTGGTGGATTCATTTGTCAAATATATTGTAAAGTATTGAACTTACACAATAGTCATATTACAATGTACGTTATATTAACTTTTTACTTTTTACGATATATCAAATACTTAATATGTCTGTCACATGCATTTTTTTTAAATACATCAAACACTTAATATGTCTATCATATGCCATATATGACTATTTTGTACATTTTTCGAGATCGAATGTGTATAAAAATAGCATAGTATGTCTATAGTAGATTTAACTATGTTATTTCTAATTTGTTAGACTTGAATTTTGATTTTAAATTCCAAAACTTATATCTAATTTGTTGGACTTAAATTTTAATTTTAAATTCCAAAACTTATCTCTAATTTGTTAGACTTAATTTTTTATTTTAAATTTCAAATTATTTGAATTTTCAAATGGATTATATCTTACATGTGTTTTTCAAATCTTAGGATTCCCTAATTGTAGGACAAATTAATTTATAGTATGTCTTTGGTAGATTTAACTATGTTATTTCTAATTTTATAGAGCATCTCCAACAGTAGTGTATATTTAAGTTTTGTGTAAAATATACAAAACTTGTAAAAATTTTGAGCTCCAGCAATCTTTTAAATTTAGCTTTTGTGTAAAACGAATGTGTAAAATATACCCCAAGTTTACACTGCCACATCGGCCTTTCTTTTCTCAATTATTTTACAATACTTTAAAGTGTAATAACTTTTAATAGAAATTATATAATTTAATAAAAAATATATATCTAAAATCTACTCATTAAGACCAACAAATCAAGATCCATTGTTGTTATAATATTATGTATAACAAAATTCAAGAAAAAATAATAAAAAATTGCATAAAATAATATCTAATATGCATAATTATCTTATTGGTCCATTCAAAATTTACACAAAAGTTTAAAAATGTACTATTGGAGCATATTTTTTTTACATTTCAAGTTTTGTATAAAAGTGTCTTGATACATAGGATTTACACAAAAATATTTATACAACGGTTGGAGATGCTCTTAGACTTGAATTTTGATTTTAAATTCCAAAACTTATCTCTAATTTGTTAGACTTAAATTTTGATTTTAAATTCCAAAACTTATCTCTAATTTGTTAGAGTTAATTTTTGATTTTAAATTTCAAATTATTTGAATTTTCAAATGGATTATATCTTACATGTGTTTTTCAAATCTTAGGATTCCTTAAATGTAGGACAAATTAATTTTAATTAATAAAATCTAGAAAGACAACTTTGGAAAAACACAAAAAAATTTAAAACATTTAAATAAATTTTCAAAATTTGAAAATATGATTATCTATAACTTTGGGTCAAAAACTAATTTCAAAAACATGTTGGGCTAAATGCAAAATAATTTAAATTCTTAGGACTAAAAACAAAAAGGCCCTAATTCATATCATGATTTTAATTTGAACTTAAAAAGTTATCCTAAATAAATATGTAACTATTAAATTAAACTATTTTATTATTTTAAGATATAATTATCTTAATAATAATAAAAACTACAAGATATATGTAGATCGCGCATGCAATATATTTATATAGAATAAAAAAATACTTTTAAGCTGTGTTTGATGCGTATGATAAGAGAGAAGTATAAGATAATTTTAACCTAGTCCATATTTGGTATTTGTCAAGATTAAATATCGAGAAGGATTATTTATCCCATTAAAACTTCTTATTTCATCGAGCAAAGAATTAACGAATTCCATTTAAAAGGCGAAATTATTTTGTTCTATGAATAAGACTATCTCATCTGACGTACCACTAAGGCCTCGTTTGATTTACGGATTTGAAAATTCAGGAAAAGAAAATCTTTTTTTTCTTTTGTTTGGTAAGTATAAGTTCCGAAAATATTTTTCTGACAAAGAAAAAAGTAAGGGTTAAAATCATTATTCTCAAAATTTATGAAATTAATTTTTTTTTATGATTTTTTAATATTTATTACAAAAAATTTAAATAATAATATTTTTTTTATTTTATTAAATATAAGAAAGAAAACTCGATAAAAATTTAAATTTTTTATTCCTATAAAAAAAAATAAAAAGATTAATTTTTTTTTTCGTAAATTAAATGAAGTGTGAATTGAATATAATTCCTGATGAACTACTTAGAAGTTAGAATCTTCTGTCACATAAATAATCATATGCAACAATATTTAATTGGTTTCTTTATACAAACCGCGCGGCGGGCTTTTTCCGCAGCAGCTAGGGTTTTTTTCCAACTATATTGTGTCTCGTCTCGAGCCACGAGTTCGACGACGAACGACGATGCTGTTGTAATAGCCAGAAACAAGAACAATCTTACAATCAACCACAGATATATATAGAAAACTAACATCACCAAGTAATCCCTAATCTTTTCCTTTTCAATTTTTTTACTCACTCGTGAAAAATGATGAGAATTGAAACATGAAATTTGTGTGATTGTTTTTGTCTGAATGAATTTATTTTGAAGGACCCATTTGTTTGTGCTTAATTTCTTCGGACAGAGGATTAATTCCTCTTTTTTAATTATCAGAGATTGTGTTTCTTTTGTGTTAATTTCATTTATGCTCTGCTTTTTTTGTTCTTCACAAATCGGTTTCTTTTCTTGATTCATGTGTTACATTTCTAAATTTTCTTTAACTGATTGCTACTTGGAGCTAATTTTATCCTAAACAATTTCAAATTTATGTCTTTAGCTTCAGTTGGGTATGTTAAAGAACAGAGATAAAAGTTTTAGCTTCATATTTAAAAATTTGATTTTTATCTTTTCGAGAGAGAAGTTTGCTTCTATGAAGATTTTTCCCTTTCCCTTAGAAATAAAGAGATTTTTTTGGTGAATAATTTTGAAAGGAGTAATGAGAGGGATGTGTGATCTTCATTTCGTTCTAGAAAATTGTGCGCGCAAACTGCCCAAACATTCCCAAAAAAAAGAAAAGGAAAATTGGAGTGGATTATTATGATTTCATAAACAGGATGTATAACTTATGAGTAGTGCTAAACTTGCTTTTGTACAAACTTTCTCTACAAACAGTTGTGGCACTAATTAAATTAGAAGTAAGGCAGGCAACACATTAAATGTGTGTCACACCAGTTCATTTGAGTGGTGCTATGTCAGTTTGTAAAAAAAAAATCCTGGCATTTTTCCATAATTTATAATGTTTGAGTTGTGTTGCATAATTTTAAAGCTCAATTTTAATGATTTGGATCATGTAGGAATTTGTGAGCATTATAGTACTAGCTACTATGCAGGCTTGTAGTGGAACTGCGTTAATGGGTTCTCTTAAACAACCCCATTGGACTAAGTTGCCGAGTCTTCCGACTAAAGGGTCCTGTATTACTCGA
The DNA here is from genome assembly GCA_021464415.1 of Lonicera japonica. Classification (NCBI taxonomy): domain Eukaryota; kingdom Viridiplantae; phylum Streptophyta; class Magnoliopsida; order Dipsacales; family Caprifoliaceae; genus Lonicera; species Lonicera japonica. The sequence continues at coordinate 48,581,040 of CM038470.1, forward strand.
TTCCCTCATCAAGTTAAACTCAGCTTGGTGAAGCCTTGTAGATCATCTCAACTTGAAGATAACTTAGTCACTGGGAAGCCACCCTCTTCCTTGTCTGCTCCTCTGCTCGAAGGTAACATAATTTTTGGCCAAATGCCATTTTAGCATGTGGTGAAGCATTGACATGGTATTTGCTATAACTATTCATTTAGATAAAAAAAAAATTAATAATATATATGTATATGTATAGAACTTGTGGCACTCACTCAATCAATGTGCAATATTATACCTAGCAATTCCTCACCTTACATAGATTTGTAAAACAGGTTAAGTAGATGTGATGTCATTTGTTCACCTGGTGATAACATATGTTCTTCATATGTGAAGTCATGGGTTCAAATACTATTTCAAGCACTATTTTTATTTATTTGAAAAGTAATTTTGTAATTCCAAGTGCGCCTGAACGTCCCCCTCTCACTTAATATATAGTAATCTATGAAGCACAGATTCTTTTAAAGGGTCAGCGAATCTAGCTGGGTGCGAATCGGGTGCATTCCCGATTTGTCCCCAATTCGCACCAGAGGAGAATCGGAATTAATTTTTTAATTTTAATTTCCGATTCATTTAGGATTCGTGAGGGATTCGAGAAGAATCCTTTTTCTCTCTTTTTTTTTTAATTAAAATTTACATTTTTTAAAAGAAAGAAAAGAGGATAGTTTAATTGATTTTTTTTAAAAAAGAAAAAGGAAAAGTATTTTTAACTTTTAAGTTTTATCCTTTTAACTTCTAACATTATACATATATATATATATAACATTACCCCACAAAATATCCAAAAAGATCATGACTTTTTTAAGTGTTTTTTGTTATAATTCATGAATTGAACTCTTAGTGCTTTTTGTAATGATTCATGAAGTTGAATTGATGAAGCAAGAACAATATGACATACTAGGTAGGTGTTATTTTGGTTGTAATGTCATTGGAAGTGAAAACAATTGGCTTATGATGTTGTACCCCTCTTTAAACTAAATATATATGACCATATTGTACTACTTTTGTTTGAAACTTATAATAGATTGTTACTTTTTATTATCTTCCTATTTCATTGTTGATTGTAATTCTTAAACATGCAATCTAATTCAGTAATGTAAATTTATATTATTATTTTATTACCTGCCGCACCCGCACCCTGTTTTTTTTGAAAATTCTCGAATTGCGTCGCACTCGAATCCCGCACCTGCATCCGTGCTTCATTGATAGTAATAGATATGAATAACTTATGATATCTTGATTTTATTATAATGATGAAGATGTGTTAGACACTTGAACCTGTAGCATCTCGCTGAACTGCTCCCTCAATGGCATCTTGGAACTAATTGAAAAGGTAATATTCTCGTTTTACGGACTTCTAGTTGAAGTAACGGCCAACTATCTTCAAAGCAATAACAACAAAAAATAAATCAAGAAATGGAAATATTAGTTATAGTTCTCAAGAAGGAGGGTTACCCAAAAATGTAGCTTTGTTGTATACGACTATATGCCCAAATATCTTTCAGCAGCCAAAATTCACTTGTTATTTTTCGTTAGAAACTAGCTACATGTTGAAAGGATGGGATCCTTGAAAGATATTCATCTATGGAATCACAGGGTACATATCTGTAATTCCGCTTCAATAAACTTTCAATTTCAATGATTTTGTAACTTCACGAATTCCATTACCTTTAGTAGCTTCAAAACTCCATTTTTTTTTTCATCTAGAATTTCCGTGTACTTTTTTATTTATTTATTTATTTATTATCTTCTGGTTCTGGAATAAGCAATAAGCAGCTGAGATTTTCTTTTATAAGACCAAATATTTAGGATATACATATGATTTGATATTAGTCCTTTTCAATTATATTACATATTTGAGGGGAGATACTGGATGCAACCTTCATAACAATAACGTGGTCCACATACTCGTGTTTTCCCTCAAAGTTATTTTTTTCCTCTCGAGTCTCAACCCATTCTGTGGGTTTTGTCCACTTCACTGTTTGGTTAAATGTTTTATTGCTTTGTTGTTACCATGTCATTGTTATACTTGTCGTATTCAGTATTTTGATTTTTCCCCTATTTGACATCTTCTATTTGGTGAAGCACTGTGATTCTGTTAGAAATGATTGAAGGTTATACAAGTTGTGATGATTAGCTAATGCTTGAAGGTTTTAGATGTCAATAAATGTATTGGTGTCATTTTTTTGCAAGACCGTTCTCATTTATCTAGTTCTGCATTCAATTATTTAGGTAGCTTTGAAGACTATGGGTTGAGTACAGCCGATCCTGAAGTGCGTGAAATTATTGACCAAGAAAAGCAACGCCAGTTTAGAAGCTTAGAGCTTATTGCTTCTGAGAACTTCACTTCCCGAGCTGTGATGGAAGCAGTTGGTTCTTGCCTTACAAATAAGTACTCTGAAGGACTCCCGGGCAAAAGGTAACATTTTGCCATATAGGAAAAACAGCACTTATACTTTGTTTGCTATGATCTGTTGAAATTGACTGTCATTTTTTTATTTTAATTTTTTTTTCCCTCAGGTACTATGGTGGGAATGAGTACATTGATGAACTGGAAACTCTGTGTCAGCAAAGGGCTTTAGCAGCATTTCACTTGGATGGCAAGAAATGGGGTGTAAACGTCCAACCTTTGTCGGGTTCTCCTGCTAATTTTGAGGTTTACACGGCAATTCTTAAACCGCATGACCGCATAATGGTAAGTTTATGTTGGCCAGTGATTATATATATATCAGTCCCGCTTTATGAGGATGATCCTCTCTTTACAAAAAAGGACTGTCCATTACAAGGGGTAATTGGGTGAATTTTTGTCTGAAGTTTGGTAGAGATGATCTCCATGATGAGTGGATTATCTCTATCCAATTTCATCAAAAAATTCAATTTGGAAGCATGTAATGTAAAGTTGATATATATGTTCATTTTCGGTCATTGAAATTTTAGAAGATGATCTCACCACAACAACAACAACAACAACAACAACAAGCCTTTATCCCACTAGGTGGGGTCGGCTACATGGATCAAACGACGCCATAGTGGCCTGTCATGAATCATATCTATAGTGAAACCATTTGCCTCTAAATCCTTCTTAATAGTTTCACCTATAGTTTTTCTCGGTCTTCCTCTACCTCTAACAACTAGACTTCCCTCCATATGATCAACTCTCCTTACCACGGCATCTACCGGTCTCCTCCATACATGCCCAAACCATCTAAGTCGAGATTCAACCATCTTTTCTGTAATAGGTGCACCTCAACTCCCTCTCTGATGGTATCATTACTGATCCTATCTTTCCTATTCTTGCCACTCATCCATCTCAACATTCTCATCTCAGCTACATTTAGTTTATTCTCGTGTTGGCTTTTGACCGCCCAACACTCAGTCCCATACAACATTGCTGGTCTAACCGCAGTACGATAGAATTTTCCTTTTAACTTGAGTGGTACCTTTTTATCACATAACACACCCGAAGCTTTCCTCCATTTCAACCACCCTCCTTGAATCCTGTGGTTTACATCTCCCTCTATCTCCCCATCTTCTTGTATAATGGATCCAAGATACTTAAACCGAGTGACTTGTGGTATGACATTGTCCCCCACTTTTACCTCTAAGTTAGGAGTGCTCCGCCTTTTACTGAACTTGCATTCCATATATTCTGTTTTACTTCTGCTTAAACGAAAGCCATACGCTTCTAAAGTTTGTCTCCAAGTTTCCACCTTCCCATTTAGCTCTTCTCTGGACTCACCCACTAGGAATATCATCTGCAAATAGCATACATCGCAGTGCTGGCTCTTGAATGTGTTCCGTGAGTACATCCAAGACCAAGGTAAACAGATTAGGGCTCAAAGCTGACCCTTGGTGTAGTCCTATAGTTATAGGAAAATCTTTTGTGGACCCACTATGTGTTCTCACACTAGTCTTAGCTCCCTCATACATGTCCTTGATAACACGAATATAGGCAATCCTAACCCCTTTCTTCTCTAGGGCTTTCCACAAAATCTCTCTTGGTACCCTATCGTACGCCTTCTCCAAGTCAATGAAAACCATGTGTAGGTCCTTTTGATCCCTCCGATATTGCTCCATCAAACGCCGCAACAAGTAAATTGCTTCCATGGTCGACCTTCTGGGCATAAAACCAAATTGATTATCTAAAATGCTGGTTTCCTTTCTTAGTCTCCGCTCAATCACCCTTTCCCATAACTTCAGAGTATGACTCATGAGTTTAATTCCCCTGTAATTGGCGCAATTTTGTATATCCCCCTTATTCTTATAAATCGGGATTAGGGTGCTTCTCCTCCATTCTTCCGGCATCTTCTTTGATCTCAATATCTCGTTGAAAAACCTTGTGAGCCTACCAATGTCTCTATCACCTAGACCCTTCCAAACCTCAATAGGTATACTATCTGGCCCAACAGCTTTACCATTATCCATTCGTTTCAATGCTTCTTTCACTTCCTTTTCTTGAATTCTGCGATAAAAGGTGAAATTTTGGTCATCCTCTCGCATGTTCAGCTCATCTCCACATGCTAGAATCTCATAACCTTCATTAAATAATTTGTGAAAATAATTCTTCCATCTCTCTTGTATGTCTTGTTCCTTAACCAGAACTTTACCTTATTCGTCCTTAATGCATCTCACTTGATCCAAGTCTTTTGTCTTCCTCTCTCGACCCTTAGCAAGTCGGTAAATAGCTTTTTCTCCATCTTTAGTGCCTAAAGATTGGTATAATCCATCAAAAGCTTTAGTCCTCGACTCACCCACCGCTTTCTTGGTCTCTTTCTTTGCTTCTTTGTAAGATTCCCAATTTTCCGCATTCTTACATAAAGACCAAGCTTTAAAGCATTTCCTTTTTACCTTAACTTTATCTTGTACACTATCATCCCACCACCAAGATTCTTTATCCCTAGGTCCACATCCTCTTGATTCACCCAGCGTCTCTTTAGCTATCTTCCTGATCCCCTCGGCCGCCTTGTCCCACATACCATTTGCGCTTCCGTTTGCCTCCCAAAACCCTCCCTCCAGTACCTTGTGTTGAAAGATCCTTTGTTTTTCACCCTTCAAATGCCACCATCTAATCCTTGAAACCTTACCTTGGCCCCTTCTCTTCACTTTCCCCTTAACTCGTATATCCATCACAAGGACTCTATGTTGGGTAGTCAAGCTCTCTCCAGGTATGACTTTACAGTCCATACAACTCTTTCTGTCTCCTTTCCTAAAGAGGAAGAAATCGATCTGAGAGCATGTTGCCCCACTCTTGTATGTGATGAGATGCCCCTCCCGCTTCTTAAAACATGTATTGGCAACCGTAAGATCATAAGCAGACGAGAAATCAAGGATAGATTTTCTCTCGGTATTTACCACTCCAATGCCATAACCTCCATGCACCCCCCTATAGTTTCCAGAAGAACTCCCTACGTGCCCATTCAGATCCCCTCCTAGGAAAATCTTTTCTTTAAGTAGTATATCCTGGATCAAGCCTTCTAAGTCCTCCCAAAATTTTATCTTGAGGTGTTCTTCACACCCGACCTGAGGTGCATAAGCACTGATCACATTAAAAGTGTCTTGTTCCACTACAAATTTTAGGGCTAGGATCCTATCTCCTACCCTCTTTACATCTACAATGTCCTTCTTCCACCATTTGTCGACAATTATACCCACTCCATTTCTCGATTTAACCTTGCCAGTGTACCAAAGCTTAAAACCCGAAGTGTCTAATTCCTTCGCCTTAGCTCCAACCCACCCACTTCTAAATTGAATCTTTTGATGCAATTCGGCGGAGATAAGCTATCCATCATAGAGGTCATCTATATCAAGTTTCATGGAGAAATTTCTCCATTGGTCCTTTTTATTTAAAGAGAGGGCAGTCCTTTTGGAACAGGGCTTTGTATATATCTGTCTATATATATGTATAAATTTTTATATGTGTCCATATTTATATTGGAGAGTGTGATTCAATGTATTATTTTGTTAATTATTTTCTACTTAGGGGCTGGACTTGCCACATGGAGGACACTTGTCCCATGGGTTCATGACGCCTAAGAGACGGGTATCGGGGACATCTATTTATTTTGAATCCATGCCCTATCGGCTTGACGAATCTACAGGTGTTGCCATTTTACTTATGATATTTAGTGAAGTTAGAGTAGTTTACTTTTGACGCTTATTTTTAAGTAATTTGGAGTTCCCCTTGAATCTTAAACAGGCCTAGTTGATTATGACATGCTTGAGAAAACTGCTATCCTCTTTCGGCCGAAACTTATTATTGCTGGTGCTAGTGCTTATCCTCGAGATTTTGACTATCCTCGTATGAGGAAGGTACAATTCTTTGCCCTTTTTTTAGTAAAGGACTGCTTGTTGGTCTATAAACTGAAGTAGCTTTCTTTTATAAGTATTTTATTTTCTTTATTTCCTTATTGGCTAATTAGTTTTAATTTCGATGTTCATCGGGAAGATTGCAGATGCTGTTGGGGCATTTCTTATGATGGATATGGCACACATAAGCGGACTTGTTGCTGCTTCTGTGGTTGGTAATCCTTTTGACTACTGCGATATTGTAACAACAACAACACACAAGGTAGGGTTTTTTGGATGGAATGGCATTTGATCTAGTGGTGATAACTGATATACATATGTTCTTAATGCTTATGGTCATCGGTTCAAATTCTACTGCAAGCGCTATTTTGATTATACCCATATTAATCACATTGTAACTGCCCAAGAGCTTTAGCTCACATAGCATTGACCCTCACTTGGGAGGTTGTGGGTTACATTTCCCTCCCGTAGGACTTGTAGTATTCATAAGGAACAGAATTTAGACATTCCTTTTAAAAAGAAAGAAAAGAAGGATGGGTTTTTTGAATTATTCTTGCAGACATGATTTACTCATGATTTCGGGTATATGATGACACTCCGTCCGTCCCTATTTAAGAGGCTGTGTTTGACTCACTTCTAATGATTCTGTAATTTCATCACAATCAATGGTTTAGAACAAAACTTGTTTCTTATCGTGAGTTTTTGTAGGTTGCTTATGTCTTGAAAAAGGAAGTAGACTCTTAGTTTGGGACATACCAAAAAGATTCAGCGGAAGAAATTTGGGATGGAGGGAGTACAATATATCGATATTTTATATACTTTATACAGGGAGAAAAACCTTGTATATCTTTCCTTCTTATTTCATAAACGAAATTGATTGGGTTATGATCCTCTGAAATCCTTTCTGAGTCCTTCATTAGCATAAGGATGGTGTACATATGCTTTTTCTCTCTTGCGCGTTCGAATAATGTTGTGGATGATGTTGTTTTACCTGATAGGCTGATATATAATTGAGGGCATTGATATCAACTATATCTTAGTAAGGGAACACCTAATGTTATTCAGACTTCAGATTGAGATCAATCCTGCACCAAAATTTTCATACCACAGAATTATAGTTGGCAACAAATTTGATAATCCATGGTCATTGGTTTCTTTTTTTTTCTTTTTTTTTCCCCGAATTTTTAGTGGAGCTGTACTTAATAGCACGCACATGTTCTTTCTTTTGTTTTTGTTTTTTTTCCCATCTAATGTCTTTGTAGTACACTGTGTCTGTAAATCGTTACACCCCTTTCTTGGCTTGGCACTCTTTAGTACAATTTAATTGTTTTAAAAGGAAGTATGCCTATTTATGGAAAGTTAGTGTTTTTAGGGAGGAGTTATTTTATTGTACACAAGGACCTGATAACTTATTCATTTCTTTCCAGTCCTTGAGAGGGCCTAGAGGTGGCATGATCTTCTTCAAGAAGGATAATGTTTTGGGTGTTGATTTAGAGTCTGCCATCAACAATGCTGTTTTCCCAGGTTTACAGGTGACTTGTGCTTTTGTTTGCACGCTCTCATCACACATGCCAGTTAGGGGCCATTTGGTTCGAGGTGATATAATATTCACCTAGGAAAAACATGAAATGGTGCAATGTATTCTCACCTAATTTGCATGAATTTTTTGTTTGGATAAAATTATGGGCTTCTTTTCTTTTCTTTTTTTAACCTTGCTCCCTGAATGGGGGCAGGATTACATAGAAATTTAAAAAAAAAATAAAAAAATTAGACATTTTTATGTAATTGTAGGAGATCCCCCACATGCAGGGGGCAATGTCTATTGTGAAAACAGAGGCGCAAATCTAATTTTGCATATAGAACATGGGGCAAAGCAAAGAAAGCCCTATTTTAAACCATTTTACTTTTCAAGTAGGTGCAAAATATTTCACCCTAAACCGAGTGAGCCTTCAAATATTTTTGGTTTATGAGCTACTTTTTTTTTTTTTTTGATAACCATGGGTATTGGGGCCCCTCCCCCACTAATCCCATGAGGCCCTGGTTGCTCGACCGGAAGACGCCCCCAGTGATGAGCTACTTTTTTTAAGTTTCTACCTTTTGAAACAAAATTGAAGTCAACGAGTCATCTTGACAGGGCGGTCCACACAACCACACGATTGGGGGACTTGCTGTGTGCCTGAAACATGCTCAGTCTCCCGAGTTTAAGGATTATCAAAACAAGGTATTGTACACTACATTCTGTTTCAGTATCATAACTTTTTTTTTTTCCAAATTATGTTTCGAAGTTTAACTTGGACATAGTTTATTATTTTGTAGGTTGTATCTAATTGTCGAGCTCTTGCAAGCCGATTGACTGAGCTGGGATACAAGCTGGTCTCCGGAGGGAGTGATAATCATTTAGTTCTTGTGGATCTCAGGCCACTGGTGAGATTCTGGCTCTCAACATTTATTACCGAGTTCTCTTTTTGTTTATTTGTAAGAATATTGGTCGAGGGTGGGCCTCCGTCACAACTGTAGAATAGCTTCGCTGCCTCGTGCATGCCCCTTCTCTCCAAGGAAAAAAGAATAATGGATAACATGTGACCATGCCTAAGCAACTTTGTACACATTAAATTGTATGAGTTGTCTAATATATCTATACTATATATAAAGCGTGAGCAAGGGGATTTTGGCAGGTCTGTGAAATTACAAAATTACTTGATACGCTTTGAAAATTACAATAACAAGTTGTGCTTAGACACGGAATTAAACTCATGACCACGATAAACTCAAGTTAATACCTTCTGAACCAAACAACACTAGACGTGTTTATTTTGTCTTAAAAATCTACACAGGATGAGAACTTACTAGGTATCATATTGCTCACACATTGAGTGTAGTATTAGATTAATCTGCCCAATTTATGAAGGGGCCTGAGCAACGAACCGTTTATGTCATTAAAGAAATTCGGACATAGGTTTATCATTTGTTTATATTATCATTTTGGGGGTCAATAGTTTGTTCCCCATTCTTGAAGTGACTGTTTGAGAATCCAAATAATCAATTGGTTTTCCTTAGACTTGTCCAGCCTATTCATCTTCTCTATCAATCTGAGCTGTTTTTCTTTAATTTTCTTTATTAACGTAATATGATCTAATCAAAGTTCACTCTTTCTTAATACAGGGTATTGACGGTGCTAGGGTGGAGACAATTCTTGACATGGCATCCATCACCCTAAATAAAAATTCAGTTCCTGGTGAGTCTTGTTTTCTTTACCTTACAGGGACACCGAGTCTTTATTTCTTAAGAATTCAATTTTTAGCCTTTTATTTTCATTTATTATTGCAACCTAATGTTATAAGATAATTCATGAATCAAGTAACTTTACGTTTGAAAAGAGTGGAAAACAAATAAATTTTATGACAAGTTTGGAAAGGAGATGGGTGATTTGTTGGGATGTTCTCCATCGTTTTCATCTTTTTTCATGCAAATTTTTTCTTACCCGTCCCCCGAAGGATTGAATTCCATGAAAAAACTGAAGAAGTAATACTTGAGGTATAGTATTAAAATATCTTACCAAATTGCTCCTCATTTTCCCAACTTCTCATGCAAATTTGTACAATAAATCAACCTTTTTCTGACTTTTTTATCAGAAGAACCCCAAGTACCCCAGTTCATAAATTGAACACAAACGGACGGCCCCTTTAAGCGTGGAAAAGTTGGAAAATTCCCTTCATTTGCTGCATAAAATTTGCGATGTAAACACATTTATGCTTGTGTATGCTTTTTCCTCATTGTAAAACATTTCTGAATATGTACATCATAGGCGATAAAAGTGCGCTAATGCCAGGCGGCATACGCATTGGGTCACCTGCTATGACGACCCGAGGGTTCATGGAGAAGGAATTCATATCAACTGCTGACCTCATTCATGAGGGCGTCCAGATAACCCTTGAAGCGAAACGGGCCGCTTCGGGTCCGAAGCTTCAAGATTTTATGAAGTTCGTAAAATCTCCGGATTTCTCCTTGAAGGATCGGATCTCTGATCTTCGGGAGAGGGTGGAAAATTTGACAACCCAGTTTCCTTTGCCTGGTTTATGAATCATTATATAGTTGAAATATTTTCTCCATACACTCTTTGCTTGGTTTATGAATCATACAGGCGCACAATTTTGGAATGGTCACTTGCTATTTTGTGTTAGTACTTTTATCTTCTTTCATGTTAAGAGGGGAATATTGAGAAAGAAGTGTGTTGTACATTAGTTATTGTCATGTTGTTCTCTTTGGTCATTAATCATGTGCCACATAAGTTTCGTCGGTGATCATATTCCCTTTATATGCACGGGTGGTGTTCACATGGACTATCGCTATTGGTTAGGTGTATCATATAATAGTACACCAGGTGTATCGCAAAGTGTTGCGGCAAAATGTAGTAGAATTTTCGTACTTTTTCTTTAATTTAGTTTTATTATTCATCTTTGGGTAGGATTTTAGGCTTATTATGTAGCTGCTTCTTCCTTTTTTGGGGAAATTTTAGTGACCTCTTTTGATGAGATAGCTCCCTTGTGGGACTCTAATTAGGTGTAGTTATCATACCCTTCTCACTTAATTGTTCAATGCATAAAAAACAAAAAGCAGCAGCAAGTACTCTTATCAATAATTAAATATTTAGCTAATTTTGTGGTTTGTTAAGAGTCTTTAACTTTAGTGTAAATTCTTGTTTTATGTAAAATATAGAAAACTTGTAAAAATTGTCTCTAACAGTCTTTTAATATACACGGGACATAGAATTTGTGTAAAAGTATAGTGTAAAGTACATAATCTATTTACATCAGTTTTCTCTTTACAATTTTTTTTATAAAACTTTAAATTTTAATATTTTTTAATAAAAATTATATGTTTGAAATTTCCTTAAGATGAATACAAAAGATCTATTTTGGTTATAAAATTATTTATAAAAAAATAAAAATAAAAATTAGAAAATTTTATCAAATGGCATTTAATGTGTGTTGCTATTTTATTTGTCTTTTTAAATTTTTAAACAAAATTTAAAAATATTTTTAAAATATATTATTGATTTACACGCCGTTTTATATATTATCATTAGAGATGTGACAAATGTGTGCTCAAACAAAAATGCTTTTTTTTAACTACAAATAATAAATAAATATTTTCCACCTTGAGTGAGACCGTGGTGCTTGAACTTTGGATCTTCCAAATTCAGCTTGACCTTCAAAATCACATATTCAAATTTACTTAGAATTTAATATTTTAGAGCCTAATCCGATTAATTGCTGCTGTAAATTTCGGTTTTATTTATTTATTAAGCAAGTTACTGAATATTGCAAGTAATTTTAACATTAGCATTTTAACATTTTAAGAATAATATTCGAAAGTAATAATTTACCTATAAAATTCACTTCAACATAATGAGTAATTACCAAGTATAATATGGTAAACATTTTTTGAATATTCCACAATAAATTATACTCAACCTTCAAAAATGATCGTAGAAAATTATCACTACTTGATAAAATATTTCACATATTTTTATTATCTTTCAAAAATCTAGATAGTATGAAAAATTACTAATTCTAAAAATCAGACAAATATTAGATGTGCCACAAATTCGAGTTTAAACTATGGGGAATATTTAATTTACGCCACAAAGAAGTTTTACACATTAATAATTTGTTCTCAATTTCATAATTCATCAATTTATTTATTAGATTAGTTCATTATCTTAAATAAAAATCACCACTGAACATTACAAATAAATAAATAAAAAATTAAAAGTGAATCTTAAATAATTATGATGTTAATGGTTGGCAATAGACCTATTACATATCGATATATCTGGTGTAAAACTTTCGACACAAAAAAATGATACGTTAAGCTTCTTAAAACTTAAAAGAAAAAAAAAGAGTTAAATAAGTTAAATATTTTTTTTAAATAAAAAAAATGATATTACAAGTCAAGTGGCTATCAATCAAGACCACGTTATCAATTACTAACAAATAAATTAAAGAATAACAAATAGAAAGTTTATTGTTTATTTTAATCAAAAATTTTACATTATTAAAGTTCAGGGTATTTAACCCAAAAATAAAATAATTTTAAGGTGTCAACTCGACAGTCACGTCCTTTTACCCGACTATTTGACCACAATCGTTATACGGCAACAATTTATGTCCTCTTACGTAATTTTAGAAATCTCAGCATTTTAGGGTTTACTGAAATCCCTCTATATATACATTCTATCTCAATCGCCAATCTCATATCCAGTCATATTCAATAGCGGCGAGGGATGGCGACAGAGTTAAAAAGCACCGGTAATTTACAAAGTTTTCGGATAATTTAGCGCTTTGTTCAATCAATTTGTGCTTTATTTCCTTTGAATAGATCTCGATCTAGTTCGATTGAAGATTGTAGTAATGAATATACGCAAGCATGTATTAATTTAATTGTTAGATTTGAGGTTCCTGTGATGGCATGAATATCTTTGAGACCTGATTGTCAAATATTTGATGACAACTACAAGCATTTTATTCTGAGGACCTCATTTTTGAAGTAATTATTTGGTTAATTAGGGAATAATTTTAAGTAAATATACTAGATTTTTTTTTTTTTTGGTTCTTGGAAGTGTTAATGATTTCCTTTCAGTGGGACGAGTGGGTTGATTATTGCTGGATATTGATTTTGTTTTCATTAATAAATTATGTTTTTAATTTTTCCTCTTGGTGCTTCTTCATGTGTTGATGATTATTGATTTAATACTCTTTTACTTAAATTTAGGGTTCTTGGGTCATCCTGCAAGATATTGGAGGATCTTAATAGAATGCTAAATTAAAAATTAATTGAAAGATTGGTAAAGGTTTTTATAAATTAGTGAAAATTGAGGAGTAGATGATGATATATGCACTGGGCTCTGAGTAATTTTATTAATTGCTTTACTTGATGCACAATGCAGCCTAGAAAGCTATAACTGATCGCGCGTGTTCCAGAATTTTGTACGTTGATTTCTTTGTAGTCAATGTATATTTTACGGAGTAGTGATTTTACTTTTTTAAATTCAAGATTATATGAAATTTGGTGTTTTTCTCCACATTTTGATTTTATTTTATTTTAGATGGCCATTTGATAGAAAAGCAAAGAAAAAGGCATATTGAAACAGGGGTTTTTCTTGAATTAATATAGAAAGCCACCTTTTGCACGGTGCCTATAACTAAAGCCTACTTCAAACTCAATATGAGGGAGTTGTTATTTTTCACTTCTTCCTTCCATCATTCAAAGTAGCAAAATGCCAAAATGTTTCTTTCTTTTGTGAAATGTCGTTCATTAGCATTTGGTTGAGTGTTTCAGAATTGCATACCATTTAGGGATGCGTTGTTTTTTTGTTTTTGAGGTACCATTTATTACAATAAAAGTTCCTGGTTGCGATTGAATTTGTTTCTTTATTACCTTGTGAGAAATTGTCATTGCCCTCAGTTTGTGAGCTTCGAATGTCTTTATGTGCAGTGATGAGAATGGCTAACATGTAAGAAGGATCAACTTTGTGTAGATTCTTCAGTGAAATACCTTTGTTACGCTTGGCTTCTGAGCTTCTATTAAATTGTACCCATAGTTTGTTTTTATTGTTAGCATAGAGTTAGGGTTTAGTTGTACTTGTTTATGTTTCTTTATATACGCGACGCTATGAATTGGGGCGAATTGGTTGATATTTGCATAACCCAAATCGTTAATAGTCGCAGATCAAGCCCTTTTTTTGATTGTGGTCGAGCCACTCTTTGTTGGTTGGTTCCCGCTTTCGCAAAAAGGATGCGCTCTCATATCCTGTCGCCTTTGGTAGTAGAATCTTTGCAATTACTTATTTGGCCGGCCATGAGAGAATCATTCAAATGATACTGTTGAAACTTACTTGTTTTCGTTTGTTTATATTCATGACCCAAAGAATTGGGCGAATTTGGTTGGTATGTGTATAACCCAATCATTAATAGTTGTAGATCAAGCCCCTGTTTCAATGGCGGTTGAACCACCCTTTGTAAGGTGAAGCTTCTGCAAAAGGAAGAGGCACTTTCGTATCTTGTCCTTTGTGAGTGGTGTCTTTGCCATTACTAATTTGGCCGGTCATGAGAGAATCATGTAAATAAAATTTTAAATGATTTTAAAACACTATTAATTTATTGTACAATATTTTTTTTGATGTAATTAATGGTGCTTATGGACGGTCTAGTGCTGTTTTTAATTGTAAGTAGTACTTAACAATTTCATAAGCTATATTGAACTTGTTGCCATCTTGTCTTTCATGCCTTCACTTTTACTACTACAATTGAAGGTTATCCGCGTTTTGGCTTACATTTGAAATGCTCTTTAATTCCAGTTTAGATTTTCATTCTTCTGAGTCGAGTTGGCAATGTGTAGTTTTCGGTCATGTTCGTGTTTGTATTCATCCTCTTTCGTATATTATTGGTTGGGATCTAAATGAGTGGTTTTTTAGTTGAGCGAAAAAATCATACTCAATTCCAATTCGATATCTTGGTATAAAAAAATTACATTTTAAGTATGGTTTTTTTGTAAGAAGTTTGTAGTATTCATCGGATGGAATGGAATGGAATATGCCAATTAGGAAAAAAATTGAACTGTTTTTGGAAGTTGAAATATCTTTCCAAATCTAATTTCATAAATTGAATTTTTTTCCCCAAAATTAGAATTTTTGGAACTTCCAGAAACTTCTAATATCTTGAAATATTAGCATGTAATCCATTAGATACACAACTGCTTTTATATTTTCATGGTAGATAGTTTGATATGTTGAAAGTTGCAAGGAACTAACTTATATGTTTGTCAACACCATACTAGAGGGAACATGGACAACATTTAGGGGCACAAGTGGTTGATGATGCACTTACTTATGAGATGCCTTCTGAGCTGAGTTTTGCATATCTAGTTGATATTCCCGACGATGATTCTATTCATGCGGAGGAACCCAATTGTGAGAATGTAGAGGTTCACCACGGGACCGGTGCCAAAGCGTGGTCGTTAATTATTGAAAACATTTGTAAAACTGTGTTGTTGAAAAACGTTGTTTGTTAATGAGAACTTGTGTTATTTTTTTGTGATGTTTTGATAATTGAAAACCGTGTGTTGTTTCAGATAGTTACTGTATTAAAAAATGCTCTAGATGCAAATGCATGCAATGCTAAATTTTTTTTTTTCCCAAGAGTTATGTCAATTAATTTGATCATAAAGTATCGTACAAAATTGGGGTTTTTGTCTTGCGGACAAAAGTGGGCTTTTGTTTTGTGGACAAGGGTTTCGACCCTATATGTCTTTTATGTATTTCTTGTCAATTTTTCTCTTTTATTATGTCTGCTTATTATTCTGATGTCGCATTTCAGTTCCTTTAATCTCTTGGGTGGTATTTTTCATTGGCAATCTGCAGATATCCAATGTGACTCTATCTTTAGTGCCTTGCCTTTTGGGACTGCACTGATTTGTAGATATACGATATGGCTTTTATCTTTAGGGCCTTGCCTTTTGGGGACTACACTGATCACGTTTTTCGTTTTGGTATGGAAGAACTTTGTCCTACTTATAAGGAATTTATGTGGTTCTTACTAGGGGTGTTGTAAGAAATCTGAGGTGTTAGAAATCCGAAAAATTGCTAACTAAAGGGCTTTGTTATTTCACTATTTATTTTAAGGTTAATCCCTAATTCAAGTATGATATTTTTTTCTGTTTGCCTTTTTCAATCTTTTATTTCACTTTTAGATAAATAATCAATTTAAGTTACCTATTCTTCCTTTTCTTTTCAAATTAAGATTCAGTTTAATTTTTGTATTTTGTTTAGTTATGCCTTGATACTCATTATTTCATTAATGGTTAATTACCATTAAATTTATTTAGTACGATAAGATATAATATATTGATTATTTCTCAAAGTGAAATAATAATTTATGACATTCGAAAAAAAGAAAAGAAAGGAAAGATGAATTTTAATTTAAAACAAAGTGAATTTAATAACATCAAGAGATATATAATGGAAAACAATTCTACCCTAACAAAGAATAGAATCATGATCAATGTTAGGAATATTCATGATTATGCTATCAAATAGTAACCGATGGTGTAAAATAATGATTTCTGCCTTAAGTATTGAAGTAAATAAATACAAAATATAGTAATATTAAGTCCATGTTTTTTTTATTAGTGCTGCTTTTTTATTTTTAGTGTAGTTTTTAACTAAAGTTTTAGCAATATAAAAAAAATCCAAATGAGATCGAAAAGGACTGAAACTGAATAATTTGGGGAGGGTTTGGGTTCCATAAATATGAAAACCGAAACTGAACTGAACCAAAACCGAATTATAAAGTTTGGGGCTAGTTATTGGATTAGCCTGCCTACAATGAGATTGTAGCTTTAACTCCTATCGGTCCTTGTTTGATTCTTGCTGACATCCTTCAGGTGAATTCTTGGATTTGTTGTTCGATATTTAGCAATAACGGATTGAATATCTAATGTCTGGTTCATTTATTTCTTGATTCTCAAGATAACCCAACTTTATCTCATGTTCGAACCGCATGTGCTATAGTATGCTGTTTTGTTACTCTATTGTTTATCATTGGAGATATTGTTGTTGATCCCTACATAATACTATTGGTCCAATAGGTGTTTTCTGACCGCTTAATTGTAACTTATGTTTTAGCTGAGACTTTGAATGTGTTGGATGACATAATTACCATTCGATCTAAGTTTTTACATGGGAGTTGGATATTGTTGTACATGTGACTCTTAGAGCATTTTCAATTCGTATCTGATAGGAGTGTGGGTCTTACTATCTTAAGAAACCCTGCACGTTTCTTTAGTCGTGTCCTTTTGCTTGGTGGTCGACGGGGTTCTTATGATTGGACCAGAGTTTTTGCTGAGGTTACTAGGTACATTAGATGGCAACTGAGGTCGATAATTTTATCCACTGATGGAAAGTATTATGTGCGAATACGAGGTTTGTGCTTGTCCTTTTACTACATCCCATTGAAAATGTTACGACAATTCAATATTCCTTGGATGGATCTGCCTCCTCCCTGGGATTTCGTGGTCCACCTTGTTCTTATTGACACTTGACTCTCTTTTCGAATTTTAGCCATGTGGGGAGAACATCTTACTCGGTCTTTTAGAGCTGTTGAGTTTGGGATTTTCCGCCCTATGGATGTGACACAGGTGAGACAGATTGGGGACAAGGTTCAGGATCGTGTTCTTGGTATCCCTCACCAAATACGTTGGTTCATGTTTATGGAAGATGTTCTTACTGTTAATGCGATGGTGTTTGGATATAAGATTATGGATCAGGCCAAGATTGAGTGCTTAGCGGAATATAATCACGCCTCCGTTGGCTTAAGGCTGTGTAGTTTCTGGACGTTTTAGGGTTAGAAAAAGGTTTTGGATATTTTTGGCTTTTCTAAATGTTTTAGGGTCTTTTGGGAGATTTTTTAAATTCATTTTGTTTTGCAAACTTTTTTTATTTTTTTTATTTTTGTAAGGTAAAGAATATGTAACGTTTTTATTTTTGAAAGATAAACTGGGCCTGAATTCATTTATCAGGTTGTCTATGTTTTTCTTATTCTAATATCTTAAATTTTAGTTGTGGGACTCAGGTCTACGTAGTTCTTGGGTGTGCCGGCTTATGTCTTTATTGATAATATTTCTTCAAAATGTTTAGAATAACCGAAGAATTGAACTGTTGCCCATTTGTATCTGTGAGAACGACTACTCTTTCGGAGAGAATTTCTTTTACAATGTATGGCTCGGTCTATTTTTGCATAAATTTACCCCATGGATCTCTAATTGGTTCCTTGATCTATTTGAGTACCAAATCTTCTATTTGTATTCCTCTGGTTTTTAGCCTTTGATTGAAAGCTATGTCAACCCTTTTATGATACCCCTTTTGATGATAGGTGGCCTTCAATCATTTCTCATAAAGTAATGCTAACTCTTCATAACAATTTCTGACCCAATCCAATTTAGATACCGAACTTTTTAGCGCCTCCCTCAGTGACGGGATTTCCAATTCTACTGGTAGCACATGTCCCATTCCGAAGGTTAACGAGAATGGTGTTATGTTTACAGATACGCTTTTAGTAGCATGATACCCCACAGTGCATACGATAGCATGTCGGCCCAGTCTCGATCACTTTTCACCATTTTACTAATCACTTTCTTCAGATTTTTATTTGTTGTCTCTATTACGCCATTAGTTTGAGGTTTATAAGGGGATGGTTTGTGTCTTTATATTCCATACTCTTCTATTACATCATTGGCTTTCCCTTCAAAGTGAATTCCTTTGTTAGAAACTATTTTGTATGGTACTCCATACCTACAGATAATGTTCATTCAAATGAATTTCGCCACCTTCTTTGTATCGAGCTTTGCGTATGATTTGGTTTTAACCCATTTTGAAAAATAATTGATCACTACCAGTATATATTCGTGCCCATTGCTTGTTAATGGTGATATTTTTATGATGATATATATTCCCCGAACTAAAAATAGTCAGGGAGCTGTCATGCTGTATAATTCTTTCGATGGGAGCTTTTGAGATTTTGCATGTACTTGGTAGAGGTGACACTTTCTGACATGATCATTACAATCTTGCTACATGGTGATCCAATAATACACTTGTTAAATAATCTCTCGAGCCAAGGTGTGTCCATTTATATGAGGTCTGCATTCTCCCTAGTGTATCTTGCTCATAACAGGCAATAATTCTTCTTCTTTTAAACATTGAAGATATACTCTGTCGTGACTCATTTTATATAATTTTCCCGAACAAATAATGAACTCAGCGGCTAGCATTCAGAATGCTACTCGAGTCTTCTTGTCAGCATTTTCAAGATATTTTCCTTTTCTTTTAAAACCATTTAGATATTGCAATACCATGTTGATGGATCCATAATTTCTTCTCTTTTGTATCCGAGGACGAGACAATATGCCATGATTTCTCTTTATTCAATGGTTATCTGCACTGTTTGCATGTCTTCAGGGATTTCTACCATTGACGCCAAAGTTTCTAGTGCATTGGCGAAATTGTTCTGGTATCAGGGTATATGATGGAATCTAACCCTTTTAAATCTATTCACCAATTCTTGCAATCAATCTAAGTAGGGTATAAGTTTTCATTCTTTTTAATCTTCCACTTTTGTAGTATCTGGTAAATGATAAAAGTCAAATATCTAAACACCTGTATCTTTGTTACCCCTTTCTTAAAGACAATTTTCAAACCCACAATGCGAGCTTCATATTTGGCAGTGTTATTGGTGTAGTCGAAAAGACAATGGTATATAGACCCGGTCTGGTGAAATATAACCGTTCTTGTTGGTGCCCCCTTTAAAATATAACTTCCATTTACCCTTTGTTTCCATAGTCATAATTGTTTCATACGGGAAGTTGGATTCTTCATTTCCTTCTTCTAAAATAGGATTACCAACTAAGAAATATGTGATGATTTGCCCTTTAATTTCTTTCTAATTAACGTAAGTGATGTCAAATTCAGACAGAAAGAACATCCATTTGGCCATGCGATTAGTCAAAATTGGTTTTTCAAACAAATATTTCAATGGATCCAAACGAGCCATAAGGATAACAGAGAATGCGAGCATGTAATGGTGCAATTTTTGAGTGGCCCAGATTAGGGTAGTACATAATCTTTCTATGCCGAGTAATTTCATTCGTACGGTGACAATTTTTTGCTAATGTAGTAAATGGCTCGTTCCACTGACTATTTGACAACGTCTGCAATAACTTGAATATGGGATCATATATTTACGTGAGTTGGGATATATATTGGCTAATATATTGTAACATACTTAGGGACTTTCTAATTTCTTTCTCTGTGCGTTGCACGGGAATTTGTTGAATTGCTTTTATTTTAGCAAGATCTGTTTATATTTTTCTTTTGCTGACAACATACCCCAATAACTTGCATGTGGTTATCCGAATACACACTTCTGTGGGTTCAATTTCATCTAAAACTATCCAAGGCTATCAAAGAAGGCTTTGAGGGCGGGAAGATGTCCCTCTCTCTCTTTGGACTTGATGATCATGTCGTCCACATAAACTTCATTTTCCTTGTGAATCATGTTATGGAACAACATGCTTGCATACCTTCGGTATGTTGCCCCGGTATTATTCAATCCGAAAGGCATAGCTGTGTAACAATAGGTTCCCTATAGTATTATAAAGGCAGTCTTATCTTAATGATCAGGATGCATCTTTATCTAATTATAACTGGTGAACCCATCGATAAACGATTTTAAGGCGTGGTTGGCAGTGTTATTTACAATCAGAAAAATATTGGGCAGTGGGAAGTCATATTTCGGACAAGCTTTGTTAAGTTTCTTGTAATCTACACATACCATCACTTTCCCATTTGGCTTTGATACTGGTACTATGCTGGCTAACCATGTCAGATAATCCACTTCTCGGACGAATCTTACTTTCAACTGCTACTGTGATACCCCGAATCCCGTTATGAGATTTTCACCTCTGAAACTCGGTTAATTAATCATGGATGTCGTGTGCGACGGAAGGTTTAAACACTAAAATCATAACTTTTTTTAAAAAATAAAATTGAATAAAAATTGATCCATTTGAAAACCTGTTTTATAAAATTCTGTCATGTGGAGTTTGTTTAAGTAACAAACCGGCCTTTATTAATCAAATCCATTTTTATACAAATGCAATCACATCCAACCATGTTTCAAAGCCTTCTCCGCATATAAAGTATTCGTACAAGTTTGACATAAAAACCATCTATACATCGAAATCGAAATCGAAATCGAATACTTAACAAAAGTCAATATACAAATTGACCAGACCAAAACATTTATACAATTTAGTCCTTTCCTGAAAAGGACTGGAAATGGTCTATGGACATCAGAGGCCTTCTATACACAGATATCACTTGCCACTCTAAAAATTGAACCTGCAAAACTGATGAAAGAGGGAATGAGCCAAATCCGGGCTCAATGGGAACTATATAGTCATGTATATAAAATACACATTGTAAACATAAGCGCGTGCATCTTCATATGGAATGTAAATGCTTTTCTTTAGTACAATAGTTTGAAAACCATGCAATTCCATGCATTATACACACAAGTGCATGCCAAACCCCACTAAGATTATTATCTTAACCACCGGAAGCTAACTACCTTACTAACCGATCTCACCATAGACGTTCTGTACAGTAAATCTCCTACATGTTTTCGTGTCATGAGAGGATCACTAGTCTAAGGCCATCTCACTACGACACTAGCTTCTTAAGGTTTGTCATGCTATGGTGGATTCACTCTCACGTGCAATTCACACTACACTACACTATTTGATACTTATACCGTAAGACGGTAACTAACAGCTAAGAATTTATCATTTCTTCTTTGTAGGTAGTTCATTATGATTTTCATGCTTGGACGACAATGAGGCATTACCGCTAGATCATTCATCTAACGTGTTACATTACGGTGTTTTCTCATTTAGCTACCTATTTGATATAATTACCGCTTTGATTATTAGTAAATTGTATTCATTATGATCCGATCGTGTATTTCATAAACTACACGTGTTCGTATACCAACCAACAATCTAGCTTCTTGGAAAAGAGACAAGTTTTAAAGATCACCCATGCCATCAACTCTATCTATTACTTTCTGGTTTAGAGCTTTCATTTGTTCTTTCAACAAAGTTATGGCCTTAATTTTTTTGTCCTGCTTAACTAAGGATTTATTGCCCATATACGGATCTTGCCGTGCCGCTCGAATAGTGGATTATGGTATTGTCAGGGTTGGTTATGTTCAAGGAAAAGTCATGCATTAACGGCATCGTGTGTCGGCAGGCCTTAAGTGGAGGAATTGGTGGGATGTGTTGGTGTGTTGGAGAAATTTATTGAGGGGCTAATGGAATGGGTTGAAGGGCTGGTTGACGAGTACCTTGGTGGAGAGTAAAGCATCTAGGCGAGCCTCAGTGGCCCTCTATTGATTGGACATGGTGGTCATGGACTAGGTCAAACTTTGTATAATCTGGTACAACTATTCTGGGGCTAGGGCTTTAGGGTTATTTGGTAAAACGGGACTAGGCAGAAGATCCTCTGCATGAGGAGCTTTGTCATATTGAACCTCAGTGTCATTAACCCCTCTATTGTTTACCCTAGCATGATCGTTCTAAAACTCGAGAGCACGTCATTGTGGCATGATAAGAGGTGAATTTGGTCGTGTGAGTCTGCCTGTATGATCTCTAGCAGCCTAACCGGCCAGTGTGGTTCAATGATACCTGAGAATGGTGAAAAATAGGGAGATAAGGACTGTGGGATATTACTGAAAATTTGATACTTTTCATCAATCGATTGTGTAATTCTCAGAAAAGAGTGTGACTCGATAAAAAATTTAAATCGAAAACCATTTTTTTGTGTTTAGACGAAAACAAACTGACGGTTAAGAAAACATGTAGAAATCTTGTGTACTAGGTTGACTTATCCTAAATGCAACATGGTTTGATGGGTAAGGTTTAGGCTTCTTTTTATTTTACTAGGTTTTGCTATATACCCCAAGAGCGAGTACGTACAATGACCTTTTAATATACGTTCTGGGTACGTGAGTGTTCTTGTCACTTGATATACCTTAGTTGGTTGTTGTAATAAATTTTAATACTCGCAAGCGCACGAATCAATTTATAATATAGCGTATAAGTGAGGTCGATCACACAGAGACTCACACAATATGTTTAAATTTTATCTTGTTAATTTTTCACTAATTCCTAATCTAGCTAAGAATAATTAGTGAGAATCAAACTAATAAAATAAATCAAATAAAATAAAGTAGAGCAAGTAAATTAAATTAATACAACTAAATTAAATACTATTAAGCAAAATAATAAAATTAATGAATTAATTGACTAGGGTCTTGGAGTCATATATTTAATATCATCTTCCTAAGTATTCATATGCATAAACTCTACTCTTATCTTGCACTAGTTTGGTCTCTCAACTCTATTAATTGCGGAAATAAAATTATTAAAGTCTAATTAATTTATAAAATTCAATTTTAATTCTTCCATAGCCAAACTTATGTATAAAATCAAAACACTCATTATATCCTCCAAAACACACCCTATATCCACCCTTAACAAATCATAAGGTGAATCCAACAAAAAATAGAGAGAATCCAACTTTATTTTTTTGTCAATTAAAATAGGCATATAGTAGGAAAAATTTTATTTAACATTAAAGC
Source organism: Lonicera japonica (assembly GCA_021464415.1). Lineage (NCBI taxonomy): Eukaryota > Viridiplantae > Streptophyta > Magnoliopsida > Dipsacales > Caprifoliaceae > Lonicera > Lonicera japonica. The sequence continues at coordinate 48,604,631 of CM038470.1, forward strand.
ATTAAATTAGTAGAGTTAATTGGCATGAATACATGTAAGGGAATCAATTAAATATACTCATCCTAACCCTAGCACAAATTTACGCTAACATAATAAAAATTAAATAACAAACAAGATTAAAAAAATACTTACTTGACATTAAATCAACCAATAAAATAAATCTTCAATCTTTAAGTCTTCAAAGCAAAAGAAAATAAAAGGAAAAGAAAGAAAAAGAAAAGAGGAGAGGAGAGGAACAGTGCACAGCATTGCTGCTACGGCTGGCTTTTCAATTGATGATGCTGTTGGCTGCTTATTATACTTGAGCAATGAGTGACACATGGGCTTGGGCCCATTAAGCCTTGCAGCAGTTGGATTCATCATGCATTTGGGCTACACTAATTAAAGATAAATGGGCTGGCTGTTTAAGTATATGATTTTGGGCCTTCATTAAAATACAATTTTAATTTTCGTCCTTATTAATTACGGTATTTTGTATCGCGATTTCGGACTCCAAGATAGTTGAATTTGAAAAAGTTTTGAACTTTAAAGTTGTAGCTCTCGAAATTATCTTCAATTTAGGCTCAAGAATTGCATTATTCAGAGCTCCGAGTAAAAAGTTATCCGTCCAAAAGTATTGAGCATTTTTAGGTATCTTCACTTGCTTTAAGTTTCTAGTTTTTCAATCTTCTTCAAAAATTTTTCTAACACCTGAAAAGTATTAAAAATATAAATATAAATAATAATATATGCTTTCTAAATTATAAATTAACATAATAAATTATACCAATTTTTTTACGCATCATTGGTATTTGCCAAGAAGAGTGGAAATAAGAGTTTTCAGTTTGTGTTGACTTAGACGAGTGAAATCCCTACTCATTAAGCAGTATTTTTGGGTTAAATATAGTAATTTCACACTCGCGATAATGCATGATGATAGTGTGTGCGTGTAAAATAATGATTATGGAGGTATATTATGATGATCACTTTAGGGTTTATTCGAGTACTTCAAAATTTTTTATTTATGAAAAGTTTTTCCTTAAAAATAATTACAAACAAAAAAGAAATTAAGGTATCCACCTAGATCGTATCTATGTTATCATAGGATTAAGGATGAATAGGAAAGCATGCAAACATAATTAAGTTATGCATGCATATTTTACTCTTATTTAGATTCTAACCCTCTTAAAAAATCTCAACAAAGTTGCCACTGTAAGAATCCATTTTTTCGACGCCGGTACCCATGGGCGGCGATTCCTTTAATTTCCTGATAGTTTGGAAAATGATTTGTTTTAATTTAGAGAACATATGATGGTTTGCAAAGAAAATCAGAGTCGCTAGTTTGTTTTACAAAACAAACAAAAGTGCGTGTGAAAGAGGAACATTTAAGGATTAAATGACCTTTTAAACACAATTAATGCAAAATCAGTTAATTTGAAGATTCGATCTTTGAATAGGTTATGCGTGTATTTATAATCAAAAATTCGCATGCTTATTGATATTATCACGTATCAATCCATAGTTTTAAAAGTGGGATTTCGGGTTGGGGATAAAAATGTGTGCTTTATATTTCACCCATTTGATTTTATAAATTAGTGTGTGTGTGTGTGATTTGAAAAAGTGTTTTGATAATGAAATATAAGAAAACAAGTGTTTTTGATAAAGCTCTGGTCTTTTCAAATGCTAATTTGATTTGGAATCGGATATTCGGTAGTCCTCATTATTCGTTCATCAATAGTGTACCACAGTATAATGATTTAAATTTTAAACTGGCATTGACAAATCTTATGACGTTCCAAATCCCATTAAGATGATCAATCATCTGGGACCCGGTTAATCACGGGTGCCGTGCGTCAACGATGGGTAGATAAAACAATAATCTCTGAATACATGAAATCCCAAGTAGCAACTCAAGGTCTAAATTACAAGATTAAAATTTATAACATAAATCTTCTCATACAAACTAAGCCCTGCACAGGAAAGCAGTTAGACATATAAACAAGCTTCCAACGAGGTCCGACATACTAGGTTCAAAAATCCATATATAATACATAAGTTTAAAGAAAAATAAGCAGCACACATAACATTAACAAGGTTTAAAAGCATCGGTCCTTCAATTATGAAGGACCTTCAAGTCGGTAATGACATAGTGGCAACCTACGATGTAGCGTCCTTTCTTTTCCCTTTCCCAAAAACCCCACGGAGGTACCTGTACAGGAAAACAATAGAGGTGAGTCAAACAGACTCAGTGGGAATCATATATAATAAATTATAATGAATTTAGCATACAAAATCTTTTATGTAACTTAATAAGACTAACCCAAGGCGCAATGATGGTAACTCTGGCAACTATCTAAGCGTACACTAGGTCTGCGTTTTGTGGCCTTTCACCACATGGCTACAGAGCATCACGATCGTTTCTGTACACGGTTTTGGGTTTTGCACCCAGGAGACGTTGTCCCAATTTCCAGCCCCGTTCAATGAGACCTTACCTGGGACCATTTAAGAACTAGTGCCAAAGTGTAATCTCAACAATGCATCAGTCAGCTCATTTAAGAAAGAAGTGTGCCGTATACATGTTTTCAACAATCCCATATAACACCAATATTGCAACCGATGAGAGAATTCTTGTAATGACAATTCTAGCTTGTATAATAATTCATTAATAAGTGTTTTGTAAGTAATTCCTACCACTTAGAGCCATAAGAGTGAGCAATAAGATTTTATTGTGTGGTTATTAATAATAAGATATGGTCCAAATGGGTGTTAATGCTAATCAAGAAAATAACCACAATTTCTCGTCATTTCAAGGAATTTAAGCCATACTTCAACTATTCAATCCATCAATTTTCATGTTTAATCAAAATCCCAACATATATACATATACCCATTTAGAAAATCCAAGTTTTTAGCAAGAACATGTAATAGATTTACAATAAAGCCATAATAAGATGTAAAGTAGATTTGAGTACTAAATTCCCACCTCACTGAGCTAAATCTTTGAGGTTAGAGGGTTAAATCGAGCTGAACCCACTGAATTTTGAAATTCCCCAAATTGTAGCTTTTTGCCCTAATAATGGTGGATGATGAAATGAAGAAGAAAATGGAGATTAAAGCGATAGAGATGATGATCCTAAGCATCCATCTTGAATCTAGGATGCGATGCCTCAAAGAAACCTTCAAATTTTCCCTCCTCTTTATCTCTGTAAGTTTTAAACTCGAAGGTGTGAAAAATGATAAGATATGGTGTGTTTAGAGGTTAAAAATTTGGTCAAAATGGGTTAAAATGAGTCTGTACATGTGAGCAAGATCGATATTGGTCCGTGTAAAAGTGCACTGGTTCGGTTATGTTAACAATTTTCTAATGATCAAGATCGATCTTGCTCCAGGTGAAAAATGCTCTGTTTTGAATCTGCTCAATCTTCACCCTTGCAAGATCGATCTTACTAGGCACAACACTAACCTCACCTGTTGCATTGACCCTAGACCCTCGAGATGATGGAATCCCGTCCCAAGCTAAACACAAAACTTGTAGAGGGGAATGATTAGAAACTTTTGGCGCTAACGGAGACTCATTTGGGTATCGGGGGAGGAAGTTATGGTCGCTTAAAAATGGATAAAATTTAAGAAATTGCGTAATGTCGAAACATGTGATTATTGGCTCTTTCCTAATTCGAGCAGCCCTAATAACGATTATTCTTTCAAATTTAATTATACCAATACAATATATTGAAGGTGTTAAACCAAGCGAAATCAACCTGGGTCAAAACATGACTGGCCAAAATGACATATTTAAGGGTATTACACTAAGGGTATTACAAATCTAGTACTCTCATGTTGGATATTTACATAGGTACCACAATTTATAGGTTAAACTGGATACAAATGCTTAATGGTTCATCCATAAAATGAGACAGATAAAAACGAATTTTGAAATGGTTACAGCTCCCTTTACACATTAGGTTTTGAAAACAAGTTTAAAATATGAAATATGGATTGATTTTCGGATAACGACATTTTAATCATGCGATTTATCGATCATAATTAGAGAAACTAAAGGCAGATAAATAAATAAATTCATATTCAACTAAAAAATGCGTAAGAGCCTTGAAAATAGAGGAATAATATTCTATGGCACTATTCTCGAAGTTCCAAAGCTGTTTGTTGATAAAAAATGAGGCAATGCAAGTCTATTTATAACCAAAAAAGCTTTAAAGGTTTGTCCATATGACAACTGGGAATGTTTTCTTGTGGAAAACATAGTGAATAATGTTTTTCACACTAAAAGATGCAATTGTGTCATGTGGACAACATGATGAATAGTGTTGTTCACACGGCATCATTATTCATCTTGTCTCTATTTTTGATGATTGATATGATTTTTTAGTATGTTATTACCTATAATAAAAAAAAATCTATTGACAAAATTTGAGTTCAATTGGACTTCAGGAAGGCCTTCGTTTGATTAACCAAAGTAAAGTTCTGGTTTGATTAGTTTCTGGAGATTTTGCCGTCAAATCGAGCTGATTTTTGAATATGTTGCTCCTAACAAAAATGCATAATAAACCTCACAATTTGAGGATGATCAGAATATGAAAAGGGTTACATTCATAAATCTCACAAGATTAACGATATTTGGTTTCTAAAAGCTTCCGGTTATCCTCATAACTTCTTATCAGGGAATCCTTTTATTTTCCTCTTTTAACCTATTATCACATCTGTAGTGTATGTATGCACATATGAATTCTTGTTCATGCATGCGTGTTCATTTATCGAAAAATCAAATTTTTGCGAAGGTCACAAAATGGGGTGTTCACAGTCAACAAAGGGCTTTAGCAGCATTTCACTTGGATGGCTAGAAATGGGGTGTAAATGTCCAACCTTTGTCTGGTTTTCCTACTAATTTTGAGGTTTACACGGAAATTCTTAACCTACATGACCATATAATGGTAAGTTTATATTGGTTGGTGATTATATATATATACTAGTTTGCTTTATGAGGATGATCATCTCTTTACGAAAATGTGTTGTCCATTCTGAGGGGTAAATGGATGAATGTTTGTTTGAAATTTGTTATAGATGATATCCTTGATGAGTGGATTATCTCCACCCAATTTCATTAAGAAATTCATTTTGGAATCATGTAATGAAAAGTTGATATATATGTTCATTTTTTATTATTAAAATTTTAGAAGATGAACTATGCACTTTTAAATTGAATCTTTTGATGCAATTTGATGGAGATAATATGTCTATCATAGAGGTCATCTATATCAAGTTTTATGGATAAATTTATCCATTCACCCTTTAGAATGAATGGTCCTTCTTTTTTTGGAAAGAAAGGACGGTCCTTTTAGAATATGGTGTTTGTATATATCTATCTATCTATATATGTATAAATTTTTATATGTGGCCATATTTATATTAGAGTGTGTTTTTCAACATATTATTTTATTATTGATTTTCTACTTAAGGGTTGGACTTGCCACATGGAGGACACTTGTCCTATGTGTTCATAACGCCTAAGAGAAGGGTATCAGGGACATCTATTTATTTTGAATCCATGCCCTATCGGCTTGAGGAATCTACAGGTGTTACCATTTTACTTATGTTATTTGGTAAAGTTAGAGTAGTTTACTTCTGACACTTTTTTTTAAGTAGTTTGGAGTTCCCCTTAAATCTTAAACATGCATACTTGATTATGACATGCTTAAGAAACTTGTTATCCTCTTTCGGTCAAAACTTATTATTGCTGGTGTTAGTGCTTATCCTTGAGATTTTGACTATCCTTGTATGAGGACGGTACAATTCTTTGCCCTTTTTTAGTAAAAGACTGCTTATTGGTTTATAAACTGAAATAGTGTTCTTTTATAAGTATTATTTTTTATTTCCTTATCAGGTAATTAGTTTTAATTTCGATGTTCATCGGGAAGATTGCAGATGCTATTGGGGCATTTAAAATACTTGCATGCAATGTGATTATTACTTTTTAATTCCGGATATCTCATGGTTTTTTAAATGTTTAATTTTAGATATATGTGCTACTTTTTATATTGCCTTAATTGATTAAAACCGGTAGTATGTTATTTCAATCACATAAGAATATGCTAATATATCCCGCACATTACACTACACGATCTATAATATAATATTTGAATAATCATATGGGTTAGACATTATTCTTTTAATTGAAAATTCACAAGCTACCTTATATGGACTATTTAGGGAGAAGTAGTTCATGTATTGTGATTATATTGAATGAGTTTTGGTGATGGAGTTTTGAGTGAATTAAAAGACAAGCGAAATGATAAAAACTTGTTGAAGGGATGGAAAAGGGTTGCTATAGTGGAAGGATAACTGATAGCTCCTAAATGGTGTATAGTTGGTTTCCACCACTAGTGGTGAAAGCCTTAATCAAAATTGAATTATTGTTTGCATAAAAACATCATCAATTAAATGTAAAATAAATTTCAAGTTTGAAAGAAAGGATTGCTTCTAAGGGAGAAAAAGTTGAAAATCTAATGACTTTGAAGTTCGATCTTTTTGATTTTTGGTTTTCAGTTTTTGAACCAAGCCATGCAATTTTTAAAAAGAATCAATACTTTAATTTCAGAATCATTCGATTTTTTTTTTCAATATTCAACCATTTGTTTTAGGTATGTACTTCCTTTTATTTTCAATATTTTTTCCTCAAGGTAAGTAATACGATTATATTATTCAATCTTTACTTATAGATTATAATAACTTCGCTAACATGAAGATGTTAGAAAATACAAAACTTTAAACAACGAGATATAAGTTTCAAGAGTTAGGCACGCCGTAAGTATATTAGTAATTTTCTAATATCTTGTGCCACTTTTTAGATAATTTTATATAGGTAATATTCATATATGCCCTAAAGGCACATGACAAGGAGCTAAAACTTAATGGCTATCTATAGTGAATGCATTTATTGGAAATAGTTTAGCTAGAATTAAAAAAAAGAAAAGAAAAAAATAAAGATGATATTAATTATAGCCAAGATATATCAATAATACCCTTAGGACGTGTTTGTCATGCCGGATAGCAAAGGGGGATAGGATTATATTTTCCTGTCCAGTGTTTGGCATCAAACAGGATTAGATAAGTAAGGGGATTAATTCTGAATCCGATTGAGACTTTTTATCCTACAACTTACAGGATTTCGCAATCCCACCTTGAGGGGTGGTATTGCGTTATACGGTTCCTACGAGATAAAAAAAATCCACTTTGCCATCTAATACCCTAGCCACAAGAGGGGAAAGATAGATAGAGAGAGAGAGGCAGAGGACGAAGAGAAAAGTGGACGACATAGCGGAGACCATAGCAGGTTAGTTTCTTCTTCTTCTTCTTTATAATATATTATTTATTATTATATATGTGATTGTATGTGTATATATAAAGCTATGTGTATTTACTTATATGCGCTCATATGTATATATATAATGCTGTGTGTTTGTGCTTATACATGGCTTGCATATATATATATATATAAAGCTGTGTGTATGTGCTTGTATGTATATATATATAAAGGTATGTTTATGTGCTTATATAATTTCATACTAAAATTATTGAAAGTGCAAAAAGTATGGAAAAGATTATCGATCAATAATTTCAGAACAACATATGCATTAGACAAACAAAAATTAGCACTACAGATCATTAGTTTTAATGCCACTCATATTTTACAAAGAGACATGATGGTGCTTTGATTTTAAATTTTTAGGTGAAGAGTACGATTATTTATTTTGATACACTATGTATTTTATATTTATTGTCTTTATTTTATACTCGTGTTTAGAATTTTTTATTTTTTATAATCAAATTATTTCTGTTATTTATGTGAAGTAAACAAACTTTGAAAATATTCCATTTATTTTTCATAATAGTGGGAAAAGAATAGTTAATCAAATGATTTTAGACTAAATAATAAGTATGTAACGAAATTAAAAAAAATATTATTTAAAATGATTATCACACAAAAGGGTATATTAGGAAAATTGAACATAAAATTTTCCTATCCGATGCGCGCCAAACGCTTATTTAGGATATCCTCTCTTATCCGACCATTTAATTCGAGACAATTTCAAACGCTTGACATTATTATAACTTATCCGGAAGGCTCTTATCCTATTCTATCATATCCGACTTTCTTAATCAGCGCGACAAATGTACCCTTATTAATTAACTCACCCTAACTTTTCATCTCATTTTTCACTTCTTGTTCAATCTCATTCTAAGATAAAATGTAAAAATAACAATGAAGGAAAATACTCGATTTGAAGGGGGCAGAACCTCCCAAATTGGTTTAATTTGAGATAAACCAAACCTCCGTTAAAAACTAGAAAGTCGCTCTACACTTTTCAAATATTTCAAAATTGTTGTGGGAATAATTCTACTCAGCCTTTTGTAGGTCGGAAAATACCCTAGAGGGGGGGTGAATAGGGTTTTTAAAAACTTAATGCGGATTTTTTTAAAATGATTTAAAAATATTTGATGTCTATATTTATCAAGCAATCAACAACAAAGATAATTCTAAACACAATGACTAAATAGCACAATAAAGTAGAGCAAGGGATAGAAAGATAGAACCGATCAAAGTCGAAGATTTTTTGTCCACACGGTTCGGCTTGTTCCCCCTACTCCGCGCTCGGTTAGTTCCCCGAGAATTTCCACTATAACCGATCTCCTTCCGGGTGAAGATCAAACCTCTACAAGTGTATTCTTCTCACACACTCTTACAAGTATTGAAACACCCTCAATACTCTCACAAGAAATCCCACTTGCTATTCTATGAGATACACCTCTCACAAATATGATTGAATAAGTTTTGGTGGCTAACACCAATGTACAATATCTCTCTTGTGTATAACAAAATACAAATAAAGCTCACACTAAGAGATATCAAAATTGATTAAAGTATATAGCTCAAAAATGAAGAATTTGATCAATAAGATAAATTGAATACTTGAATAACTTTGTATATATGTAAAATAAGTTTGTAGAATGATTCAAGTGTGTTAAAACATGTCTAAGACATCATATTTATAGCTTACAAAATCATATAGCCGTTGGGGATGATTAAGAGAGGTTTTGGCTCCAAGGTATACATTTTCAAACTTTCCAACAGCTATTTTTGACAAAAACATTCAAAATTGTTTTGTTAATTTCTCCCAATTAGACCGTTGGATCATGCTAAGATTTTAGTCAATATTTCCAGGAGATGTTTTCTAACTACTGTAAAAATTTCAAAATGGTCGGAGTTCAGGAAGGCCTCCATATTACCGTTAGATCAAAACTGGACAAAAATTGAGCGAATTTTAAGTGTAAAATAAAAATATTTTTTACAATTTAACAATTTAGTTCCAAATAAAATTATAATGATTTTTGAACCTCAAAGATATGTTTCTAAGATACATATTTTTATTATAGCTTAAAATATAATCATTTAAAATTAATACGAATTTATTTTGAAACTCGGTTTTTGTAAAATGAAGTTTTTCAAATAAATTCAATTTCAAGCTAGTTTGAATCAATCTTTAAAAGATGTAAGAATATGTTTGAGCTATAGGAATTTGATCAATAAAGTATCTTTACATAAAATCTAAACACTCACTCCATTCAATGATAATTCGAGTCTTCGTGATGCTTGATTTTCTTGTGCGTATCTTTACTTGTTTGATGTTCTTGATCCTTTCTTGGTTTTGATAACTTGTAGAACATGTGGAGATCATTCTTGTGCATATCTTCACTTGCTTGATGATCTAGATCTTTTCTTGGCTTTGTATAGCACATGTATATCACTTGAGTTCATTTCTTGTGAGTAGAGGCGTTTGTAAAGTTTGTGTGAGATTTGCTTCGGTTGAAGATATATCGGTTAAAATGGCTATCATGATTGGAACAACCGAGTTAAATAACATTTTATTAACTTATTGTAATTATCAAAATAAGATTAATTGACTTTAAGATCAACAATCTCCTCCTTTTTTATGATGACAATAGAGTTAATGTGTGTTTATAAAAAGATAATAATTTTAAGCATATGAATAATATGCTCCCCCTAAATAGGTGCATAAATAAAAATATACAAGCAATTATTAAAATGAAAAATACTTGCATGCATAGATAAGATAAGTTCAAACAACTTAATCGAAAGCATAAGTTCGAAAAGGACTTAAACAAGTAGACAAACTAGTAGTTCTTGATCAAGCATAGCATAATAAAATAAATGATAAAATAAGACTTAAACAAGTAGACAAACTAGTAATTCTTGATCAAGCATAGCATAATAAAATAAATGATAAAATAAACGAGTGTGTACTATTATCACTCATGACACACACATATAACACACATACTTCTCCCCCTTTTTCTTCATCAAAAAGGAGGAAATCAATAATTATTAATCTAAAGCTGCAAAAATACTTGTTAATACTCATAATAATGTGTACATAAATGCAAGCAAATTTTATAAAATAAAAATAAAAGAAAATTAAGCATAATTAAATAATGTATGCTCAAAATTAAGCATTATCAATCCCTTTTATGAACTTTTTGGAATAAACTAGATATCACAAGCTCTAGTCATACCGAGTTCACGTCGAATAGTACAAAAACGATCTTCAGAAAGTGGTTTAGTGAAAATATCTGCAAATTGTGATTCGGTGCCAACGAATTCAATATCAACATCACCTTTTTGCACATGTTCACGAATAAAATGATATATTATCTCAATGTGCTTAGTACGTGAGTGTTGTATGGGGTTCTTGGTCAAACTTATGGCACTTGTGTTGTCACATTTAATGGGAATGTGGCTAAGATTAATTCTAAAGTCTTCTAGTTGTTGTTTAATATATAAAGTTTGTGCACAACAACTTCCGGCCGCCACGTATTCCGCTTCAGCCGTTGAAAGGGCCACCGAATTTTGTTTCTAACTTGACCAAGATACTAGTGCGTGTCCTAGAAAATGACATGTGCCACTAGTGCTTTTCCTATCGATTTTGCAACCCGCAAAATCAACATCGGAATAACTTATTAGGTCAAATGTGTTCTCTCTTGGATACCACAAACCCAATGAACTAGTACCGGAAAGATAACGAAAAATTTGTTTTACGGCAAGTAAATGTGATTCTTTAGGATCCGCTTAGAATCGTGCACAAAGACATACACTAAACATAATATCCGGCCTAGAGGCCGTCAAATACAATAAGCTACCGATCATACCTCGATATTTCTTGATGTCCATACTTTTACCTTTCTCGTCTTTGTCAAGTTTCAATGTTGAACTCATAGGAGTGCTCATGGATTTGGCTCCTTCCATGTCGAATTTCTTTAAAAGCTCCTTCACATACTTTTCTTGATTGACAAAGATTCCATCTTTGCATTGCTTTACTTGCAATCCGAGAAAATAATTCATCTATCCCATCATGCTCATTTCAAATTCCTTTTGCATACAAGTAGAAAATTCTTTGCAAAGATTGTCGTTAGTAGAACCAAATATAATATCATCAACATAGATTTGTACAAGCAGTATGTCATTGTCATGATTTTTGATAAATAAAGTAGTATCAATTTTGCCTCTAACAAACCCATTGTTAATTAAAAATGAACTTAATCTATCATACCATGCTCTAGGTGCTTGTTTTAAACCATACAATGCTTTAGATAATTTAAATACATAATCCGGATAAATATGATTTTCAAAACTGGGAGGTTGTTTCACATAAACTTCCTCTTCAATAAAGCCATTCAAGAAAGCACTTTTCACATCCATTTGATATAATTTAAAATTCTTAAAACATGAATAAGCAAGTAGCATGCGAATTGCTTCTAAACGTGCAACGGGTGCATATGTTTCTAACAATAACACCATTTTCATCCTTTTTATTTCGAAATACCCATTTAGTGCCTATAATAGTATGATCATTTGGTTTGGGAACAAGTGTCCACACTTTATTTCTCTCAAATTGATTGAGCTCTTCTTGCATAGCTATCATCCAAGATTCATCTTGTTCGGCTTCATTTATATTTTTAGGCTCATATTGAGAAACAAATGCCACATTATTGCAAACATTTCTTAAGGATGATCTAGTCATGACCTTACTAGATGGATCTCCAAGAATTTGATCAATAAGCTGGTTGGACACAAATTTTCAACTCCTAGACAAATTATTCGAGTTTTGCTCAGTTGTATTTTCTAACTCCTTAGGAGGAGCTTGAGCACTCGAAGTTTCTCCCTTAGATGTATCATAAATTTGAATATTCGAAACCTTTTGGATAATTTCAACATCGTCATCAGAACGTACTATGGGTGAGAAAGGATTTGTCTCATCAAATACAACATGCATAGATTCTTGTACTACTAAACTTTTCTTGTTATAAACTCTATATGCTTTGCTATTAATGGCATACCCAAGAAAAATTTCTTCATCGGATTTAGCATCAAATTTTCCCAAGTGATCACGATCATTCAAAATAAAACATTTGCAACCAAAAACTTTAAAATATGCAATATTTGGTTTCTTGTCATTCCATAATTCATAGGGTGTCTTATCTAACTTTTTATGAATAATAACACGATTAGTTACATAGCATGCGGTATTAACTGCTTCCGCCCAAAAATATTCCGGTAAAGAATGTTCATGTAACATGGTTCTAGACATCTCTTGAAGAGATCTATTTTTCCTTTCAACCACACCATTTTGTTGAGGAGTTTTAGGTGCCGAAAAGTTATGATTAATACCATACTCATCATAAAAATTCTCAATATCAATATTATCAATTCTCTACCTCTATCACTTCTAACATGTATAATAGAAGCACCCTTTTCATTTTGAATTTTTCTACAGAATTTAGCAAATACATGAGGTGTTTCATTTTTATGAGCAAGAAAGAATACCCAAGTAAATCTAGAAAAATCATCAACAATCACAAAGGCATACAATTTACCACCTAAACTAGCAACCGAATTAGGTCCAAATAAATCTAAATGTAACATATCAAGGGGTCTAGTAGTAGTAATATCTTTCTTAGATTTAAAGGAAGACTTGTGTTGTTTACCAAGTTGACATGCATCACAAATTCTATCTTTAGCAAATTTAGTTTTAGGCAATCCTTTAACTAATTCCTTTTTAGATAATTTATTAATTAAATCCATATTAGCATGACCTAATCTTCTATGCCATAACCAAGAAGCATCATTTAACACAGATAAACATTTAACATCTTGTTGAGATAAATCACCAAGTTCAAGAGTATATACGTTATTTGATCTATAAGCAACAAACAAGATAGAATTATCACTAATATTTTTAACAATGCAACATTCGGATTTAAAAATAACTTCATAACCTTTATCACACAATTGACTAATACTAAGCAAGTTATGTTTTAAACCGTCAACAAGTAAAACATTATCAATATAAGAAGATTTATTACCAACCTTACCTATACCAATGATTTTGCCTTTGGCGTTGTCCCCGAAAGTCACATTCCCTCCTTTCTTGGGAATAAGACTTAAGAAGTTGTTCTTGTCTCCCGTCATGTGCTTTGAGCAACCACTATCCAAGAACCACTTGGTTTTGCTTCCTTTGGCTTTCAAGCATATCTACACCATAACTTTAAGTAACTTCTCCTTTGGTACCCAAAATGTGTTGGGTCCCTTTGGGTTAGCAAACATAATGGTTCATTTTGGAACCCAAGCAAGCTTTCTTTAAGGAAAACTTTCATTCCTATAATAACAATGATCCACGTAATGAGTATTTCTACCACAATATGAGCAAATATGAGTGGGATCATGAGGTGTGTATGCTTTGAAAAAGTTTTTATAATCCTTTTGGTTGTCAATTTGGTTATAGCCCAAACCGGCTTTGTCGAATACACACCTTTGCATTCCTAATAGTTTATCCAAGTTATCATTTCCTTTGGTGAACTTGGCTAGACTATTAGTTAAGTCTTCCACTTGATCTTTCAATTTGACATTTTCTAATACAAGTGAGTTTGGAGTTTCTTTCTTTTTTCCTTTCTTCAAGGTTTTGTTTTCATTTTTCAAAAATACATTTTCTTTCTCAAAGTTTTCACACTTGCTAGAAATAATAAAATTTTCCTTTTTGAGGCTTACATACATTTTAGACAAATTTTTAAATTTTTTATGCAATTCCTCAAACATATCATATAATTCTTCATAGACATTCTCATCATGTATATCATTATTAATAGAGGCATTATTATCACTATATGAGTCATAAGAAGAGTGTACCTCATCGTCTCTTGCCATAAGGCAAAGATTTGTCGTTTCCTCGTCGCTAGAATCGGCATTGGACTCACCTTCTTCGGAATCACTCCAAGTGCCTTTAAGAGCGTGTCTTACTTGCTTGAAGGCTTTGTCTCTCTTGTCTCTTCTTTCCTTTCTTCTAACCGGGCAATTTGTTTTAAAATGCCCTGGTTCGTGGCAATGAAAACATTTCTTTTCTTCTTCATTTTCAACTCTTGGTTGAATGGATCGATCATTGTTCCTTCTTGATGAAGAATCAAAATTGTTTCGTTTTCCTTGAAATTTCTTCTTTTTGGCTAGAAATTTTATGAATTTTCTAGAAAGAAGAGCCATGTCCTCATCTTCTATCATCAACTCCTCATCATTATCTAGTTGAGTTGCTTTGAGAGCTAGAGACTTTTTGGCTTTTGAATCACTCTCTTCTTCTCTTGCCAATTCATTCTCATGGGTTTTAAGTGAACCCAAGAGTTCATCCATGCTTAGCGTCTTGAGATTCTTGGCTTCTTGAATAGCCGTTACTTTGGGTCTCCATTTCTTGGGAAGAGTTCTAAGAATCTTTCGAATCTTATCCTCACTAGAATATTCCTTTCCAAGAAGATCTAAAGCATTAGTAATAATAGAGAACCTACTATACATAGAAGCAAGTGATTCATTAGGCTCCATTTTAAAAAGTTCATAATCATGAACGAGCATATTAATATTATCATCCTTAACTTGTGAAGTTCCTTCATAGGCAACTTCTAATTTATCCCAAATTTCTTTGGCGGTTTTAAAACTAGAAATCTTGTTGTATTCATCTATAGCTAATGCACAATGTAGAGCATTCAAGGCTTTAGCATTAAATTGGATTTTCTTAATATCATTCTCATCATATTCGGAAATAGATTTAGGAGTGACTATACCCTTTTCATCGGTTTTGGTAATCTTATAAGGTCCAATGAGTGTAACCTTCCATTGTTCAAAATCACTAGCTTGAAAAAAAGTACACATACGACTTTTCCAATAACTATAATTTTTGCCATCAAATAGAGGTGGTCTAGTGGTGGAAGAACCTTCGTTAATTCCGGTTCCTTGATAAATAGACATGATCGTAAACTCTAAGATTGTTAAATCAAAACAAGAGTACAACCTTTGATACTAATTGTAGGTCGGAAAATACCCTAGAGGGGGGGTGAATAAGGTTTTTAAAAACTTAATGTGGATTTTTTAAAAATGATTTAAAAATATTTGATGTCTATATTTATCAAGCAATCAACAACAAAGATAATTCTAAACACAATGACTAAATAGCACAATAAAGTAGAGCAAGGGATAGAAAGATAGAACCGATCAAAGTCGAAGATTTTTTGTCCACACGGTTCGGCTTGTTCCCCCTACTCCGCGCTCGGTTAGTTTCCCGAGAATTTCCACTATAACCGATCTCCTTCCGGGTGAAGATCAAACCTCTACAAGTGTATTCTTCTCACACACTCTTACAAGTATTAAAACACCCTCAATACTCTCACAAGAAATCCCTCTTGCTATTCTATGAAATACACCTCTCATAAATATGATTGAATAAGTTTTGGTGGCTAACACCAATGTACAATATATCTCTTGTGTATAACAAAATACAAATAAAGCTCACACTAAGAGATATCAAAATTGATCAAAGTATATAGCTCAAAAATGAAGAATTTGATCAATAAGATAAATTGAATACTTGAATAACTTTGTATATATGTAAAATAAGTTTGTAGAATGATTCAAGTGTGTTAAAACATGTCTAAGACATCATATTTATAGCTTACAAAATCATATAGCCGTTGGGGATGATTAAGAGAGGTTTTGGCTCCAAGGTATACATTTTCAAACTTTCCAACAGCTAGTTTTGACAAAAACATTCAAAATTGTTTTGTTAATTTCTCCCAATTAGACCGTTGGATCATGCTAAGATTTTAGTCAATATTTCCAGGAGATGTTTTCTAACTACTGTAAAAATTTCAAAATGGTCAGAGTTCAGGAAGGCCTCCATATTACCGTTAGATCAAAACTGGACAAAAATTGAGCGAATTTAAGTGTAAAATAAAAATATTTTTTACAATTTAACAATTTAGTTCCAAATAAAATTATAATGATTTTTGAACCTCAAAGATATGTTTCTAAGATACATATTTTTATTATAGCTTAAAATATGATCATTTAAAATTAATATGAATTTATTTTGAAACTCGGTTTTTGTAAAATGAAGTTTTTCAAATAAATTCAATTTCAAGCTAGTTTGAATCAATCTTTAAAAGATGTAAGAATATGTTTGAGCTATAGGAATTTGATCAATAAAGTATCTTTACATAAAATCTAAACACTCACTCCATTCAATGATAATTCGAGTCTTCGTGATGCTTGATTTTCTTGTGCGTATCTTTACTTGTTTGATGTTCTTGATCCTTTCTTGGTTTTGATAACTTGTAGAACATGTGGAGATCATTCTTGTGCATATCTTCACTTGCTTGATGATCTAGATCTTTTCTTGGCTTTGTATAGCACATGTATATCACTTGAGCTCATTTCTTGTGAGTAGAGGCATTTGTAAAGCTTGTGTGAGATTTGCTTCGGTTTGAAATTACACTTGATCAGAAAATATATCGGTTAAAATGGCTATCATCATTGGAACAACCGAGTTAAATAACACTTTATTAACTTATTGTAATTATCAAAATAAGATTAATTGACTTTAAGGTCAACACCTTTCATTAGATGAGCCCTTTAAATATGGTACAAATACAATAGTAAATAGGATTAACAAGAAAGCCCAATATGGCCCATAATGTATAATTTACACAATAAAATCCCTAATACATGTTCTATCTATACGATAGCACACTACCTGTAATTTTCTTCAACACTCCCCCTTGTGCTGAGTTGGAGATAGAATGGTACATGCCTTGTTGCTCATAAAAACCTTGTCAAGTAAAAACCATGTAGGAAAAATAACCTTTTATCGAAGGAAAAAGAGTACAACATTATGATAATTATGTTAGACTTCATTCGTTGAGTCTATATTTCTATTTGATCATTACTTCGATCAATAGAGTTTTCACGCATCGTTAGCTCGTTAAAAACCTTGCCAAGTAACAAAATCCAGTGGAAAAAATGAACCTTGGTCTAAGGAAAAGAGTATAACGTAATGTCATATTAATGATAGACTCCCCCTTAAGTCTACACCTCACCCTGATGTTTGCATTAATCAAGGAATTTGAAAAACTTATGCATGAAGCGTTGCCTCGTTAAAAACCTTACCAAGTAACAAAACCCTAAGGGAAAAATAACCTTAGTCGACAGAAAAGAGTACAACACGTGTTAGACTTCTTCTTAAGTCTACACTCCCCTTGATCCTTACATCGATCAAGGGAGTTTGGAAAGCATACGCATTCGTATACTTTTCACAAGTTTTTCAAATATAGTCTTAGGCAAAGATTTTGTAAACAAATCTACAACATTATCCTCAGATCTTACTTGATTCACTTGAATCTTGAGGAGAGCCTGTTGTTGCTAATTTTAGAAAAACTTTGGAGATATATGTTTTGTATTATCACCCTTGATATAACCTAGCTTCATCTGTTCGATGCAAGCTGCATTGTCTTCATAGATGCAAGTAGGTTCTTCAGTGGTAGAACTCAAACCACTAATTCCTCGAATATGTGTAATGATTGTCCTTGACCATATACACTCACGAACCGCTTCATGTAGAGCAATAATCTCAGAATGGTTCAAGGAGGTAGCCACAAGAGTTTGCTTTATTGATCTCCAAGATATTGATGTATTCCCAATAGTGAATACATAACCAATTTGGGAACGACTTTTATGTGGGTCAGAGAGGTACCCTGCATCAGCAAAACCAACCAAAATATTATTTGGGGTTTTAATATAGGGGCTAGCCTTTTCGATATCAACATTTTCTTTATAAATTGTTGTGTCATTTACAATTCCTTTTGCCTCTCTGTAAGGAAAGAACAATCCCAAGTTAATGGTTCCTTTTAGATATCGAAAAATATTCTTTATACCGTTCCAGTGACGTTACGTTGGCGCTGAGCTAAATCTAGCTAGCAAGTTCACTGAGAATGCTATGTCTGATCGAGTGCATTGAGCCAAGTACAATAATGCGCCTATTGCACTTAGATAAGGAATTTCAGCTCCTAATACCTCTTCATCATCTTCCTTTGGACGGAATGGATCTTTTCTTGGTTCCAAACTTCGACCGATCATGGGAGTGTTAGTAGGATGCGTTTTGTCCATGTTGAATCGCCTGAGCATCTTTTGGACATACGCAGACTGGTGGATTAATATTCCACAAGATCGATGTTCTAGTTCAAGGCCTAGACATAATTGAGTTTTCCCAAGATCTTTCATCCTAAATTCGGATTACAGGTATGTGACGCCCTGAGTGATGAGTACTCCCTTGTGTGGAGGAATGGTAGCTCGAGCGATGAGTACTCCCTTGTGTGGAGGAATGGTAGCTCAAAGGGGGCATCCACACCGGAAGTTGGGGGATCCTTGGAGACCCATATAAGTAAGATATGGTCGCTAATTAAGTACGAGGCCTTTTGGGTAGCTCACTGGCTTCGGATCTCATGAGAACTCCGAAGTTAAGCGTGCTTGGACCAGAGAAATCCCAGGATGGGTGACCCCCTGGGAAGCTGGTCGTGAGCTCCCAAAAACAAAGCCGTGAGGGTAGATGTCCTGGGGCTGAGGCCTGGCTAGGACGCTACCCAGAGCGGACAATATCGTACTGAGGTGCGACCGGGTCGTCACAAGTTGGTATCAGAGCTATAGGTTTGACGTTTTCCTCGGGGGATTCATGGGTAGATCCGAGATTAGGGATGCAAGCAGTTATAGTATTCCTCGAAAAATTAACGCACTCTTGTGCAATAGGATTCTACCGCTAGGATATTTGGAAAATGGGAGTATTGTGAAAGGAGATGTGGCTTGTCTTGGCTACGTCCATTCACAAAGTTCTTGATTAATTCATTTGGCCTCTTTCGTAAATTATCTATATCATTGGCTCCTATATCACCTGTTTACATATGAGATTTGTGTTCAGGATTAGTTCTGCCACTAAGTGAGCAAAAGGCGACTGATGGATTATGTCATAGTCATCCGCCGGCCAACGGTTGACTATCTGATAAACCACCAGTCCACTACTGCTGACTGAGGTTAGAACGTGGCATACTCATAGAAGAGTAGCTGCTAAAGTCCTATTCCCCGTGTTTACACCATTGCTTCTTCTTCGATTTTCTTGAGGGGTGAACCTATTATGTGGATGATCGTTCCTCTATATCTGTACGACCGCGTTTGAACTTGTAAGTTCAGTTACGAGAGAGGGAATCTGTGGGTTATATTCAGATTGACTACCCTGTTACGAGTAAACTTTTACATTGTTCTAGACATCAGTTGGCTTGGGAGACCTCTTTGGCAGGGTGACTATCTTATAGTGGAATGGTGAGTAAATTTTCTTGAAAACCCACATGGAATAATATGAGAATGACCAAGTTTGGTCATGTATATATGTATATCATATCTCATGAGTTTGGATTTGATGTGAATGAATGGCTAGACTCTCTTATGGATGCTGATACCTCGTGTGTGCTTGAGTTGTTTTATCCCTTGGAATAAGAGGTATATGACTGTGGTGAGACATACTTTATATATATTTTCTTTTGAGAATGGTCGGTTGTAAGTGTTCCTGCCTGAGGAAAAGCATTGAATATGCTTATTTTGGAATCGAATCTTTATTTTGTTGGCCAAGTAAGTTCACTTGGGAACGAGAACCTGTTTGATGACCCCTATATCCAGTGTATCTGTATAATGCCTTGTTCCCTAATGTGACGGGAGATTATTTTTTTAAAGGTATCCGCTAGACATCCCACCTTTAGTAGCTGCGATCTTATCATTCCTTCGCAATAAGGAACCCACAATGAATTCGTCTGAAGCACAATTCTTTTCCATTTTGTTAGAGGGACCTATCAGAGTAACGCAGCGAAAGCTTGTGGACTTGTTGAATTGAGGCTAGGGTGACTATTCCTTTTGTAAGCCTCTTACCTTTGTTAAGTATACTACATTGGGACTTTGAGAATTTGGTTTGTAAAGGGACTAGAAGTGAACTCCCTTGGTAAATCTTGAAGGATAGTGTTTGTTTAACGGTTATATTTCGTGGCGAAAGAGAATGTAACCCTTAGTAGAACTCTATACTCTTCTATTTCATTTTCCTTGTTATTCTTAAGTGGAGCTTTGGGTATACATTCAAGTTGAATATGATTTCATTTATTCTGATAGAGGAGATTGGTTTGAATTGTTCAATAATTGCATGATGCTGTATCAATTGAGGTTTAGTGAACTAAGGATTTGAACTCTTCTCATGCTAGAAAGGTGTAGTACCTCTGAGACACGAGGTGTACCATTGCTTAAACCTTATTGAGTTGGCCTTGACGAGATGAGCATTTTCAAGAAGTCATTCCCATCCTCCTATGTAGACATCCAGTTAGAGCGATGTGTATGCTAGCTATAAAGCGAGTTTTCGCTAAAGGAGAAGTCTGGAGCAGAAAATCATATGTTAAGTTGGAGTGAGTGTTCTGGTAAGAATTTCTCCTACCCCATTCCAAGAGTTCAGGTGATGATGAGGTAAGCATTTCAAGCTTGAGACCTTCCTATTCCCTTCTTGATTCTAGTTTGGGATTTGAAGAGGTACTCCAGATTCAAGCCTTATTGAATCCAATCACGGGCAAACCCTTTAAGGAGGGGAGACGACACTCGATTGAGGTAAGTAGACCTCATTTCTACCGCTATTCCCTTCCGTCTTACAACTATATATATTTGGGTGTGTTAAAACTTGTTCTGGCTCGGGGAAAAACAGTCTGAATTATTCTATTGCGTATGAGTTACATCATTTGAAGGAGTATGAACTCTCCTAAGATCATGCTAGCATACTATACGTATATCACTTTTGCTCTTTGTATAGTGGAAACCCCCAACAGATTTTCCAAAGATATGTGTTTATTGCTTGTTAAGGGGAAGACAAGGTAAGATCCTATAAATTTGTTTTATTGGAAATGCAATGCATGGCAGATGCATTACGAGAAAATCCTTACAGTTGGATATGCAGTATTTATACTTTGTCAGTCAATTCATGACTGTGAGTGCGATACTCCACCTCTTGGATTATTAGTGGAATAGTTGGGGTCATGATTACGAAGTGATCACGGGATCATATAATCAGATGAGAGGACTTTTAGCATTCTCTATAATTTAACGAGCTCTCTGTGAGCCTATCTTCTTTGTCTAAAGTTTACTTGATGTCCATTGAAATTCCGTTCTTGGTTCAGGAATTCGTCTAGGCTAAGAGAAGACATTCAGGGCAAGGAATGCATTTGTTAGTATGACTACCGCTTGTATTTTGAATAGACCTCCTAAGAATTTGAATTATGAATTTTGTGAGTTATTCAGATTCACCTTTTGAAAATCGATCCCTGCATTTCTCCTCGTCTGCTTGTTTCGATTGGGTGGAATTGGAACCCAGTTCAAAATTTCAAGCACGATACGGAATTTGGTTTCCATAACCAAACAGTAACGATTTTGGTCCGGTGTCACTATGTTTTTGTGGAGCTATTTGTCTACTGGCTAGATAACACTATAGTTATCACAACCGAATTGAGAATCCGTTTTATTTAACTTTTGGGAAATTGGCTTATACTCTTTTCTCCCGAGTATATGGAATTGGATTCAGGCTATTGATATACCGTAAAGTAGACTTGACACTTCATTTTGGATCCTTCAGTCATTCTTTGATCCTTTGGGGATGGTACCTTTCCGTGAGAAATGAGACACTGAAAACCCTTCTATATCTGAAACTTAGTATCACCTAAGAATCTGTTTGAGGATAACTCTAGATGGAACTTCAATCACCCCGTATTTTGATATGAGCATCCCAAGTTTCTTGAGTTGGAAACTTCTAAAGCCATTAAGAGGCGGATTATCAGCATAGTGCCTATATTGAGTTGAAGAACATAGTGGTTTGACATTGGGGTGGTGAAGACAAGATAGTTGCATTGTTTGATAAGTTGGAAGAGAGAAAGAGGGTGTATATGGAAAGTTCTATCTTCCACTACTTCGTTTATGTATATCGGCTGGTTGAAAGCATTCATGTTTGGTAAATGCCTCTTTCCATTGAACCTTTTAGAAAGGTTGTGGCTTTTGAGAGAGAATGAATTAGGTAACTTTGGTCATGTGACCCTCCTTCTTTATCTTTTGATACGATTATTCCTGTTGTTGTGATATTTGAGTTCGGAATCAATTTTCATTAGCTATTGTAGTTTTCTCTTTCAAGGAAAGACAGCTATGTAGAAGTCAGAACCACTTGTACATTGGGATGATAACTATCCTATGGGAATTTCGAGGACGAAATTTATTAAGGAGGGGAGATTGTAACACCCGGTTTAATCATCTCTCGTAAATCGCAACCTATATCACGTATAAGGCAGAATCGGGCTCCGAATGGCCAAATTGGGTTCTATAAAGGTTGGTATGGTTTGGAAACTTCCAACAAGTCATATTAATATATTTAAGTGTGTTATAATGACTATAAGTTGTTTCGGATGGCTCGGACGAAAATTGGGTCGAAAATCACGAGTTTCGATCCTACGCGATAAGTTATTTTTTACCCAACTTTGGATGACCATAACTTCCTCATCCGAACTCCAAATGAGTCCCCGTTTTCGGCCACGTCGTCATCTCAATGCCCTCTACAACTTTTGTGTTTTGGCCGAGAGCCAATTCCAACTCCTTGAGGCCCAAAAGTGCATGCGAAGTCGAGCTTTTGACCAAAAGCTGAAAGGGGCACCTTCAGGCCTAGGGAGTCGACTCCATGAACAGTAGGGAGTCGACTCCATCGTGATGGACAGGTTTTTTATACATTTCTTCTTCTCCTTTCATCCTCATTTCACCCCACCAATTGGAGAGCCTTTAGAGAGAGATTGAGGGCGATTTTGGGGAGGATCTCGTGATCATCTAAGGCGAATTCTTCCGCATCAAAACCACGCCATCATAACCATCTTCATCATCATCTTCATCATCTTCTCCACCTTCATCCACCATTTCTAGGGTTTATAGCTACAACTTGGGGGTTTTCGCTTCTACGCGGTTCCGGCTCGATTCAACGACATTTCTTCGAGGGATTGACCCTCCTAAGGTGGGAATAATAGTATTTAAACTTCCTTTCAAGTGATTACAACATATTTACACCAAATCAAACTAAACCTAGGTTTTCTACTCAAAGTTGCATATGCATGGGGCTTGGGTTAATTTCTTTGGATAATTTTGATGGATTTGAATCATATATGACATCAGTAGCTATTTTATACAAAAAGCCCCAATTTCTATACTGTTTTTGGTAAGATTGGCACAAAACCCTTATGTACGGATACGATAGTGTACAGTATACACTACTACGCATATATATAATGCGATACATGGTTTTAAAAGTATATTTCGGACAAAGTTACATATATTAGTGGTATTGTTGTTGTGTTTTAAGTTATAGACCATATTTATGAGATTTTCTACTTACCTAGCCAGTCCGTAAGTATGCTGGTCAAATATATATATGTGTTTTGAATAAATGAAGTCTTTAAATCATATTGGGAGGCTAATTGGGAACTCGTATACACTATTTGATTATATTAGACTTGGCTTGGGGCCAATTTGATGAAAGTTATGAAACCTCCCAAATTAAGGATTTTTATGGTTTCCTTTCTTAACTGACAGACTTGGCGGATCTTGTTAAATCTCAACAATACCACTACATGTTTTACACTATGGATATATACATATATACAAGTTTTACGAATACATATGGAATGCATGTATATTCATATGTATATATGTTCGATTCTATATTCTTGTGATTTCATTGATTTTATGAGATGATTTATGTGATTTCATATCGGATGGCCACACCGTTCGTACTAGATAGATGGTGATTACCGGTAGCGTATAGCCTTGGTGGCTACGTGAGTATTATTGTAGCGTGCGCCTTTATGGCGGCGTGAGGTAGCGTATGCCTGTGTGGCTGCGTGAGGTAGCGTCTAGGTGGACCTGGTAGGTGGTCCCTGCCTTGGGCAGAAGAAACCGAGTGCCGGCTATCTCTGTACAGTAGATATATGAAAATCCTAGACGTGAGTTGATATATGTGATTGATGTGATAGATCTAGTCGCGGTGTTGTGGCTTATGTAGTACGATGATGCATATGTATATGTACATTGCTTTTCTTGTACTTTGGGTTGGGGACATTATATACACATAGTTCACGAAAAGGTTTTCCATACATTGGCTGCTTCTTAAATGTATTGTATACGTACATGTATTTACATTTGTATATACATATTTCTACCCAGAGGAGATTTATTACACAGAAGCAGCATATAAACCAACTTTACTTTCATTATATTGCATTGTATGGCATGCATGATTTCTAACCTATTCTCCTATACAAACTCTTATAGTTCCCACTGAGCCCGTTTGGCTCACTCCCATTTTCCAAACTAGGTTTTGCAGGTATTATCCGGGGGATGGTGCACCATCGAGTCTAGATAGGTCTGAAGATTGGATTACCAAAGTCGTGGGAAACGACTTATGTCTTCTTTGTTTAAGTATTCATATTGTATCGTTTTAAACTCTTAAGCCATATATGTAAAGTATTTGTATATGATTGGAACCCTATTAAAGGGATCACTTTGTAATGTACTGTGCCTTTTATTTAACAAGTTACAGATGTGGAGATATTATTTTAAGTTAAATGTAAGCTATTTGACAGGAAATGGTTTTATTAATAATACAAACTCCACATGCCAGAATTTCTTTTAAAATGACTTTATTACTTCAGCCTGTTTGTGATATAAAATTCTAAATTTTACACCTGATCACCCGTCGTCGCGTACGACTCCGTGGCTAACCGGGTCCCGGAGGTACAAACCTCTAAACGGGATTTCGGGGCGTCACAAGTTGGTATCAGAGCGGACCCCACAGAGTACGGTGTGTCGACGAGGACGTCGATTCCCTTGGGGGGAAGGATGTGACGCCCTGAGTGATGAGTACTCCCTTGTGTGGAGGTATGGTAGCTCGAGCGATGAGTACTCCCTTGTGTGGAGGAATGGTAGCTCAAAGGGGGCATCCACACCGGAAGTTGGGGGATCCTTGGAGACCCATATAAGTAAGATATGGTCGCTAATTAAGTACGAGGCCTTTTGGGTAGCTCACTGGCTTCGGATCTCATGAGAACTCCGAAGTTAAGCGTGCTTGGACCAGAGAAATCCCAGGATGGGTGACCCCCTGGGAAGCTGGTCGTGAGCTCCCAAAAACAAAGCCGTGAGGGTAGATGTCCTGGGGCTGAGGCCTGGCTAGGACGCTACCCAGAGCGGACAATATTGTACTGAGGTGCGACCGGGTCGTTACAAGGTAACTAGTGGTTTCTCTTATTTCATCAAGAGTACCTATTTATGTTCATGTCATCAACATATACAACTACAATTGAAAATCCGGAACTTATTTTCTTTATGAATACGCAGGGGCATAATTCCTCGTTCTTATATCCCTTCCCAGTCAAGTAGTCACTTAGACGGGTATACCACATCCGTCTTGATTGTTTTAATCCGTAAAGTGAGCGTTTCAACCTAATTGCAAACGTATTCCGTGGTTTAGAGTCACTTGACTTGGGTAATGTAAGGCCATCAGGCACTTTAATATATATTTCTGAATCAAGATCCCCATAGAGATAAGCAGTAACCACATCCATGAGTTGCATTTCCAGTCCTTCAGAAACTACCAAACTAACTAAGTAGCGGAATGTTATAACATCCATTACGGGAGAGTATGTCTCCTCGTAGTCAATTCCAGGGCATTGTGAGAAACCTTGCGCCACAAGGCGAGCCTTGTACCTTAGAACTTCATTCTTCTCATTACGCTTTCTGACAAATACCCATTTATGTCCTACAGGCTTTACACTTGGTGGGGTTAGCACTACTGGACCAAATACCTGTCTTTTTGCCAGAGAATCTAGTTCTGCCTGGATTGCATCTTTCCATTTAAGCCAATCTGCTCTTTTTTGATATTCTACAATAGAGCGAGGTTCGGCATCATCGTGCTCTATGATTTCTTGAGTAACGGTGTATGCAAATATATCATCAATATATATATGGAAGATCTTTCCATCAACTCGTATGCCTTCTCATAATCCATTGAGATTTCTTTGTTCTCTGGAATCATTTCAAACATCGGAGCGTCCTCTAGTACTGA
The DNA here is from genome assembly GCA_021464415.1 of Lonicera japonica. NCBI lineage: Eukaryota > Viridiplantae > Streptophyta > Magnoliopsida > Dipsacales > Caprifoliaceae > Lonicera > Lonicera japonica. The sequence goes on from CM038470.1 coordinate 48,631,222, forward strand.
TTCATGGACATAATTATAATCAGAGATAATCTCATGAGAAGGGTTCTTTTCATTGATGATTAATGGAACGGTTTGTGCCTTACTCTCACTTTTCTTCCTTGGGTGAGTGTCAGTCGAACCGAGTGGCCTCCTTCTCTTCTTTTGGGGAGCCACGGCCTTAATCACACCTCCACTAAGTGTGGTTGCAGTATCTCTATCTGCGACACCGTCCCCCTTGTCGGGGACTTCTAACCTTGCAGTCATATTTGCAGCTGGTATATGTGATCTCGTCACTTTTGCGATATCAGTAAACGCATCAGGCATCGAATCTGCTACGTTCTGAAGATCGATTATTCTTTTCACTTCACTTTCACATTGTGAAGTGCGGGGATCAAAATGAGACATGGTTGGAACAAACCACGACAATTCATGTCGTTCCCCTTGAAAAATCCTTTTTTTTATCTCCCCTTAACGACAGGAAGACTGTCTCATTGAAGTGACAATCCGCAAGTCTAGCGGTAAAAGAGATCTCCTGTTAAGGGTTCTAAATAGCGGATAATTGTTGGGGATTCATATCCAACATAAATGCCTAATCGTCTTTAGGGACCCATTTTATTGCGTTGTGGGGGCGCAATTGGCACATATACTGCTGAACTAAATATGCATAAGTGTGAAATGTCAGGCTCATATCCAGTGACCAACTGGTACGTAGAAAATGGCTGGTTAGCAGTGGGTCTTAAACGAATAAGTAAAGATGCATGCAATATTGCATAGCTCCAGGCAGATATAGGCAAGTTGGTGCGCATAATTAGTGCCCAGGCCACCATCTGTAATCTTTTAATGGTGGCTTCTGCGAGACCATTTTGTGTATGCACATGGGGAACATGATGCTCTACATCGATCCCAATAGACATGCAATAATCATCAAATACTTTTGATGTAAACTCTCCAGCATTGTCAAGCCTTATAGACTTGATAGAATGATCAGGATGGTGAGCCCTTAAACGTATAATATGCGATAGGAGTTTTGCAAATGCAACATTTCTTGTGGACAATAATGCGACGTGTGACCAGCGTGTCGACGCATCAACCAGAACCATAAAGTACTTGAATGGTCCGCATTCTGGATGGATAGGTCCACATATATCTCCTTGTATCATTTGTAAAAATGGAATAATTTCTTTTGTATCTTTAGCATAGGAAGGTCTCGATCTTGTTTTTGCTAAAGAACAGGCTTTACAAAATGATTGATTTACTTTTGACGTAGTCAAAGAGGCATAATGAAAGGGTCGTAATGTTTCTGGTACTTTAAAAGGTAAGTTCTGTTTTTGAACAATATTAGAATCGACACCTTGCATCGTGATGATTTTTTGTCCCATTTTATTTTTTACTCGAAAGAAGTGATGTCTGTATGAGTTCTTTAAAATACGGATAATCATGTCACGATCAGGATGTCCTAGGTGGTCATGCCAAAGCCTGTATGAGTCAGTGTCCCACATTTCATTATTGGTGACAGCGTACGATTCAATAATCCGAATACTAGTGAGATACAGTCCACTAGATCGACTCATTAGTTTCTCTAAGATGCGTTTTCTTCCACATTCATTAGAGGTAATATAAAAGTATTCTATTCCATTCTCACAATGAGTTTCTATATGAAAACCGTTGTCACGAAAATCTTTGAAACTCAGTAAGGTTCGGGTAGCTCTTGGTGCATACAGAGCGTCTGTGACTTTAAATAATGTGCCGTTAGGCAACAAAAATTTGGCATTACCTCGCCCTTTTATTACTTGCGATGATCTGATCATTGTAGTTACAGAGGAATTATAGGCTATTAATTCAACAAATAATTGCATATTCCTTAAAATAGTGTGGGTGGTTCCACTATCAACTAAACATTCAAGTTCTCATCGAGTCATTCCTACAATAATGAAATCGAGTATAAAATCCGAACCATGGACAAAAAAATCGAACATATATATCAAATACATCAGAATAAAGTCTGAAATTTAATTAATAAAACCAACGATAATTAATCTAATATCTTGTTCAAAAATCTAATCCATCCATTCAATAAATCATAAACTTTAAAACAAAACCATTGTCTAATTAAGAATTAGGCAATATGCCTATTCAACTATTTCTAAAAAAAATGAAGTGAATAAAGCAGATCAGTCAAAATCGAGCGCATCCATTGACTGAGCAAATTCTTTCTTGCCAGTAAAGTCTACGATTATAAAGTTAACATCAGTGTCATTATCTTCTTCATTCATAAAATGAAATCTTGTTCTTTAGATTCTCGATATTTTTTGTAGCTCGCTGCTACTTTAGCGCTTGCATGGCAGTTCTTGTACCAGTTCCCAGCAACTCTACACCTGTAACATGGCTCATCGCTAACTCTTTCCTTTTTGACCGAAGGGTTCTTAGGTACATTTTTCACCTTGTTTCCCTAACCACTAGGTCCAATAATATCATTTCTTCTCCATACTTTGGAAGAGCCTCCACGACTCGCACCACGACTCCCACGTCTCTTTCCACGTCGTGCCTTGTTGCCACGTGGGTAGGGATCAACACGTCCAACCCCCTTGCATTGGGGTTCTTTCTACTGTTCATCTTACCATAGTTAGCCTCAGGAATTTTCTTTGTCCTGACGGGCCTGACATTGTTATTCAAAAGAAACTTATTATGCCTCTCAGCCACTTACAGTAGATTGATCAGCTTATTGAATGTTGTGATTCTTTTGTTATCATACTCGAGCTTATACTGGTTTGCTAGTATAAGTGCTGAGTAGGAAAAGTGGAAAGAGTCTTCTGAATCATATCATCTTCTGTGAGGTTCTTTTCACAGAAGTTAAAACGTGCATTTAGGCGTAACATGTCCTTGTTGAAGTCGTTAACCCTTTTATAGTCAAGCAAGCGAATTTCATTCCACTTAACGATCAATTCTGGAAGAAAGTGTCATGAATGTTCCCAAAACGTCCCTTAAGGGCATCCCATAGTTCTTTTAGTGTCTTCAACTGAAGGTACTCCCAACGTAGGCTGGGGTCAATATGTTTCCTTAGAAACATTAATGCATTTGCTTTCACCTTGTCAGATGGTCCATTGTCTGTGGGGTCCTTGGGGTCACTAAGTGTAGCTGAGTATTCTTTAGCCACAAAAGCGGTTTCTACATCAGAAATTCACCGATAGTACTCAAGTCCTTCTCAGTCCAAAATGTCAAATTCGGGTCAAGTTGGGTCGGCCATCTTAAAAAAAGATAAAATATTACACAGTTATGAGTACATCAATATTAATTATGTTTTAAGAATATGAATTAGATTTCAAAACCAAGATTCATAATGGTCACATTTTCGATACTGTATGAAAATACTTTATCGTAGTGATTGTAATGCGCATGAATTTTCATCATCACGGCAACTTTCAATTTATAACATACTAAATAAAATAATTAACAATATAAATAATTGTGAGTAAAACAATTATATAACTAATATTTAAATTTTCTTTAGCATGCTGATTTAATTAAAACAGAAATTTAATTAAAATAAAAACTGTTTTTAAGTAAAACATAAATTTAATTAAAATAAAAACTGTTTTTAAGATAAAACAGAAATTTAATTAAATAAAAAATGTTTTTATGTAAAACAGAAAATTTAAGGAAAATAAAAACTGTTTTTAAGATAAAACAGAATTTTAATTAAATATAAAAACTGTTTTTAAGATAAAACAGAATTTTAATTAAATATAAAAACTGTTTTTAAGATAAAACATTAATTTAATTAAATGAAAAATGTTTTTATGTAAAACAGAAATTTAAGAAAAATAAAAATTGTTTTTAAGATAAGACAGAATTTTAATTAAATAAAAACTGTTTTTATGTAAAACAGAAAATTAATTAAATATAAAAACTGTTTTTAAGATAAAACAGAAATTTAATTAAATAAAAACTGTTTTTAAGATAAGACATAATTTTAATTAAATAAAAACTGTTTTTATGTAAAACAGAAAATTAATTAAATATAAAAACTGTTTTAAGATAAAACAGAAATTTAATTAAATAAAAACTGTTTTTATGTAAAACAGAAATTTAAGGAAAATAAAAAACTGTTTTTAAGATAAAACAGAAAATTAATTAAATAAAAACTGTTTTTATGTAAAACAGAAATTTAATTAAAGTAAAAACTGTTTTTTTTTTAAAAAAAAAAACAGAGGAACAAACAGGTACTTCAATTTAACGTAAATTACATATATATATATATATATATATATTAATTCAAACAAACAAACATGTTACATATATATACATATGTATATTAACTTAAATTATATATATAGAAAATTAGGATTACACCCCTATATTTGAAACATATTAGGGGCGAGGAATAGCCGAGATGTGTAATTAGGATTACACCCCTAGTTTTAAATGTTTTCCTAAAATAGGTTTAATTCAATAAATTTCGTGTTGTATGTTTAATGGCAAATGACGAATTTGCCCATATTGATTGTTATAGTAATTTTCGTTGATTGAGTAATTTTAGGAATGGGTATTTTTCGGTATTAAGAGAATGTTAGGTAGTATTTTATTAAATTAATTATGGTACAAATACAATAGTAAATATGATGAACACATATAGAGATAAACAAACAGGTAATTAACTTTAACGTAAATTACATATATATATATATATATATATATTATGAACACATATAGAGATGTTATATAAAAAGGAAAAAACAGATCTTGAAATATATGTATATATATGTTATAAGAAGTGATAGGATCGGAGGTCAAGTAATAATAAGTCAGAAATTGGAGAGAAAAGACGATCCACGAAATCATATATATATATAATAAATTGTTTCATGTGAAAATTATGATTAGAAAAAAAAAACAACATAATCATATAAACAAAATTGTGTGCAGGTGTGAAATTAATACATCAACTAAATTATTTAACAAAACATATATATATATATATATATATATGTGTGTGTGTGTGTTTAACAATCGAACCCATTAATAATGAACTGCTCCATTTAAGCTTATTTTAAATAGCATACCACCAATAATGAACTTAATACATATAAATACATACAAAACTTAAAAACCTCAGTTGGCAGATTATAATAATTGACTGCAGAATATTCTATATAAAAATAGTTGAATCTGAATTTAGCAATCAAAGCCCCAAATCAATATAAGTATACATACCGTGAAGGTCAGGCGATAAGGGAGGAGACTAGTGGTGAAGGCGGCCGGCCGCTAGAGTTTTCTTAAGGTTAAGGCTATTAGCCCTGAGCGTGTTAATAACGTGTTGTGGGAATATTTCTATTCAACCTTTCATTAAATGAGCTCTTTAAATATGGTACAAATACAATAGTAAATATGATTAACAAGAAAGTTCAATATGGGCTATAATGTATAATTTACACAATAAAATCCTTAATATATATTTTATTTATACGATAGCACACTACGTGTAATTTCCTTCAACATAAATAATATTTTCTTTACTACAGAACCCTTTAAATAGAATATTACATTCAACCAACCTCTACAACTAGCTTATCCACTAACACCCTAACTACCATTATTTATAATAAAGTCTCCTAAACTAAACCATCCACTACTAATAAAACATAAAAAATCTAAAAACTGAAAATCAAAAAAAGTAGAATCCTCACATTCCCCACCCCTTAAGAACAACCTTGTCCTCAAGGTTTATTTCAAAAATTGACATTCTCAAAATACTATAATCCCATACAAAACATTCAGGTCCATTTCTCCTATCAAATATTAAAGTAATCAATAAGGTTCCTTCAAATAATGTTGAAAAATGATTTAAAAAGTAGTAAATTTATGAGAAAAGAACATGAAAAAAGTGACGAGTGATTTGGTCAAATGTAGAAATCAAATTATTAATAATTTTTTTTTCATTTGAATCATCTACTAAATAATGAAGAAATGAGGAATCAAAAAAAAAAATTCCATCTCTTTATTAGTCCCTCGAGTGATTAATAATAATTTCAATGTAGTAAAGGTGAGGTAGGTAGTTTTGACATGCGACTAAGGAGACCGGATAAGAAGTCGAGAATGTAGTAAAGGTGAGGTAGGTAGTTTTGACATGCGACTAAGGGGATCGGATAAGAAGTCGAGAGGTTGTTGATTTTGTTGCCATGGTTGGTGTTACTGATAATAATTTGTTGCGAGCCTTTATATAAAAAAATTTGCAGTGGTCTGTCTCCTTCTTAATGTTGCGGCTCCTCCTTTTATAATGGAGATGATGGAGGCAATTAACTAATCAATGGGCTTGGAGGGTTACAATTTTGAATTGCACATTGCTGCAAGTGGGCTTGAGTAATAGATGGGTTAATGGGCCAGCTCGTCTAATTAATTAGATGGGCTCGCTGAGATGGGCTCATTTTTGGTTCGTGCTAAATGCTATAAAAAAATAAATACCCTGCATATGTGCTGCTACAAGGATTTGAACCCAACACTTGTTGTATTGATCAACTACGCTATAACCTTCCTTGTTAATCATTCTCACTGCTTGCTTTTAAGCTTGAATGCTGGTGTGCTTTATTTCTTCTACAATGTTAGTGTGCTTTATTTCTTCTACAAGTTTCTTTTTGCCATAACTTTTATGTTTTAACTCAGAATTGCTTTGCTCAAAAGCCAATATTCTCGATTAAATTCCAAACACCTGAAAAACACTTAAAACATAGCAAATGTAATAATATATGCTTTCTATAGTATAAATTAGTGGACTACAATATTCCAATTTCTTGGCACATCACTCCCATCTCGCTCACATCTCACTCCCAGCTCCCTAAAAAAAAAACTTAATTATCATATTACTATAAATCAAACATGAACAACTCCTCCTGAATAGATGATTTCGTTCCCCTCTTTCCATTCGAAAATCAAAAGGAAATATGATATCAATTCTTACGAAATCAAGCTCTTAGAATCATACCAATTTGCCAGGAGTTGCAGGGAACCCCATCTCCTCTTTTCAGGCCAACACACTAATATGTTTAAAACATCTCCTAGGTAAGCAGATCCAACCATAAAAACGCAGCAGTAAGGTTGAAAAGTGCATATATAAAAAAAAGAAATTTTTTTCTAAAAATACTTTAAAAATAGAAAAGTCACATCAAACGGCTTCAAAAAATTTTGAAAAATTTTGAAAAAATCTATCCTAAATGACATATCTCGAAAACAAATGATGTCATGATGATGTCAGCGCCAGTCAGCCTATTTTCAATGTATGTGCAACCTTCGGGTCTACGTTACGAAGCTCTGTTACCAGATGAGAAAGCAAAGCTAGAGTTTTAAGAAAAAATAATGGATGTGAATAAGGAGTCTGTCTATCAAAAGCATAGCCCCCATAGAATTTATATCATTAACATGGACATGAAAATTACAGTACTACCCATCTTAGAACACTTCCTTATAAATAAGGTAAAATACTAAATAATGATAGTAAATATGAAAAAATAAAAACTCTAACATAAACTTTACACTTCCAAGGATGACTCTTTGACTCTTAATTAGACTAACTAGACTTTCAAGAATTGGTTCTTAAGTAATGAAAAACATCCAACTAATAAAAAAATTGGAACTCTAACCTCTATATTTATATTACTCCCTCTAGAAATTTTCAGCAATGCCTTTTTTTTCTTTATTGGATCATTTTATCCTGACTACTAGTTTGGGCCCACTATACTATAGTCCTATTAAATCATATTATTGGTATTTATATTCAATTTCTTAGCCAGACCACAATATTTTAAAAGGCCATTCAGGCAAAGCCTGGCCGTTGCAATCTGGAGGAAATCGGCGAGAAAAATGGGCTAAACCTTGTGCGACTGATTAGAGGCTCTGTTCAGTAGAAACATTTCAGAAGATTTGAAAATTAAACTATTACACAAAATGACGTAGTTTTGCATATGTCTTTCTTATTATATACATACTTACACACATACACACTTACATGCTCGAAGCCTCTAGATTCCATGTGTATTGGCCGACAAGCTATTTCAGTTTTTAAAAAAAGTTTGTAATAATGTACGCTTTTTACAGTTTGCATTTTTTAAAGTTGTAAGCTTAATGAAAAGGCGCATGTGCCTGTGTTTAAAGTTATTTGAGTTATTGTGTTTGCTTGTAGAGCTCTCTATATATAAAGAGCATTCGTGTGTTTATTTAAGCATTCGAATTTTGTAAGATTTCTTTCTGTAAGTTTTTAGTTATCAATAAAATTTTAAGTTTTCCATTAATTCTCTGGCTCCTTCTTTATCTTTTGAGTTTATCTGCTTAGCACACTATTCTGACTACTCTAAGTCCTCACTAACCCTCCACTTTCGACTCCCTTTATTGGTATAAGAGGCACGCTATGGTAAGTTGTGAGTAGTAACCCTATTAGGGTTCTTTCCAAGTTTTACAAGCATTTTCTAAATCGATCCGTATGCAAGCCATATAGATTTCTTAATTATACATTGATTAGTAAGGAAATAACAACCCTATGATTAGTATGCTCTATGACTACCACCTAGTGTGGATCTCTCATATCAGAAAACTTATAGGTTAATATATCTAAAAAACATTGTATAATTTCCTGAAAACAAATAATCATAGTTAGACGAGTCCCATGAGATTTTTGTTAAGGCAAATGTGCCATTGTGTTTTATCTCGGGAAAGCACTAATATGATAAATTGTTATAACTATAGTGAAGTTAGAAATCAGAGGCTTTAGGTTACCGATATAGATTTTGCAAGTAAATATTGAGGACAAAACTTTAATACCTTTTAAACATGATAAATTATTTTCTAAATAGACTCCTAAATCACACACAAATGATTTATGGCCTCTCACGAAATAATTCTACATCTTCTTCCCCACAATTCTCTTCTGATAAACTAGATTTGCTTTATGAAGTTTCTTATCTTGATGAAGATGAGAAAATCCCGCTTATTGAGTTTCCTTTGGTCAATCCTTACCATGTTTTCTCTAAACCATCGTCTTCTTCATTTATAAAGTCCGTCAAATAAAACTTTGGTCCGAAAACCAAACTCCCTATCAAAGAATAGGTCCAAGCCTCATGCTTTGACTAGTTCTAAATCCCTGATGATTCTAAGGAACAGTTCGTTACTCTAGCACTCCCAGATGATTTTGCTTGCATAGCAATCTCGACTATGGTGCTATCCGTATTGCGCTTACCTTTCATGGCAGAAATGACTTTCCATACATGTTTTGTCCTTTGCTGAGTATCCTTAAATTCTTTAAGGCTAGGAAACTTGCCCTTGTAGTCAGGGGATGAAGGGTCAAATAAATAACAGGGAACATGCTCTTGGACTGGTGGTGTTTGGGAGAGCTTGATTGGAGATTTAGCTAATTGTTTTAAGGCATTCTGGTAATAAGGAGAAAGAGCAAGTTGCTTGAGTAAGGTTATTTTGGCTAGAGTAAGGTTAGTTTGGCTAGAGGTGGTTGAGGACAGCAGCTTGAGATTTTCGAAGAGGCTTGTATATATGTATGTATATATGTAAAAAGCAAGTTTCAGTGTGAAAGTGACGTCGTTTTAGATTTTTTTGTTTAATAAAATACACCATCAACTTTTCCCCTTTTTTACTCAGTTGCTGACTTCGAACAGCAGCAGTGGAGAAGAAAAATAGAAGAAAGAGGAGAATAGGAAGTAAGCCATCGTTTGGTTCACGAAATTGAGGACTCGGGAAAGGAAAGTCATTACTTTCCTTTGTTTGGTAAGTATAAATTTCGGAAACTTTCTTTATAGAGGGGAAAGTAGGAGGGGAAATCATTCCACTAAGACCTCATGGAATTGATTTTTCCTTTTGAATTCCCAACATTTGTTATAAAAGTTTTAAACAACAATACCCCTACCTAAATATGCTATTGCCAAATCGGTGTACTTTTGAATTTTTATGAAGGTGTTTTTATTTTAAAATACAAGAATATTATTGAAATATTAATATATTTTTACTTTCCTTTCCTGTACTAACCAAATACCAGAAGGAAAATGAAACAATATTTCCTAAATATTTTCCATGCTTTACCAAACACAGAAAAGAAAACCTAACAAAAACTTTAATTTTTCACCCCATGAGAAAAATAAGAGAATTAATTTCCATTTTGTGAAGCAAACAAGGCCTAAAGGATAAGAAGAAAAGAATAGATTGAATACCTGATAGATAGATTCAATACCTGTATACATATCGTTTAGAAAAAAAACAATGATGCATCGCCCTAAGTCTACCGAATGCCTTTTAAAACACGGTCCACCTATAACCTATAAATTGAGCCTAGTTGTTATCACATTTAAGAGGAAAAAAAACAGAAAAAGAAACTACTCTATTGTATTTTGAAATTGAAAACTGGACCGTGCTTGTTTGATTGAGATTTTAAAATATGTTTTTTAGATAAGTTTTTGGGAAGTGTGAAAGTAGGTTGAAAAGTGTATTTAATTTTTGTTAGAGTGTTTTTTCAACCGATTCAAAAAAATTCATGAAAAAAATTCAAAAAACAATCACAATGGATCTTATTTTATAGATCTCGTTGAGTATGTTTCAAATATTTTTTTTTATCTAATTCCGATTTTTGAATTTAAAGTTATAGTGTTTTAAAAAAATTATGAGAGAAAATAAAGTAAAGTGAATTTTGAAAAGTATAAAATAAAGTTGACTTTTTGATAAAAATTTTAAAAACTTAATTTTAAAATCTCAACGATACATCACCATTGTGTCCAAAACAAGTCAATTAATATGGCAACTTATATTGGAAACCAAATTTAATCACTTCCAAATGCATAGACTTGCCGCTGATTTAAATAATTAGGTTTTAACAGTCCCAAATGTCCTTAATATTAAAAATTTATAAATTACTAACACTCTTTTAAAGATTACATGTCAAGCCTGATACTTTCAAACAAATAAATAAATGTGTTAGATATTTTTTTATTTAGGATTTTAGTCGAACACGTGAAACCAACATTTGAAGCTGTTTTAAGCATTAAAACTTAAAAATGAATCTAGTCGTACCATTTACGCACTTTGTTTTTCTGATTTTATACGCGCATCTACGTACACAAAGACGCATATTACATATACTATATATATTCGTGGAACTTTATAAAATCATATTAAAAAACAACATTTTTTCATATACAAATTTTAAAACTAAAGCTTCGTTTGATAACAATATGAAAAATGAAAAAAAAATTAATAACTAATTTAAGTAAGAAGATGAAAAATAAGTAGTGAAATGTGGTGAGATTAATTCTTGCTTTTTGACTTTTTTTATAAAAAAAATTTCTTCAAGTGGTGGTGAATTTTTTTTTCCACAAAACATAAAAAATGATAGAGGACATATCACACAAAAATAAGTATGAGTCTCAACTTATTTTTTATCTTTTAATTCAAATTAGTTATTTCTGTTTTTTATGTTACCGTCAAACAGAACTTATTCGAAAATGTTTCAATTTTCAATTTTTAGTTTTAATTTTCAATTTTCGGTCGAAACGCTACCTAAAAATATACAGAATTGAAATAATTAAAAAAACAAAGAAAACAAATATCATCTATTCATCTTTCTCTGTGCCCGGAAAACCTCCCAGCCACCATCGAAACAAAACCCTAGCCCCAACTCTCAGCCATCGACGGCTTCTCAGCCCCAACTTCTCGTCGACGACTTCTCTCCGGCATCCCATAAAAGGTACGCTACTCTCTCTCTCTCTATCTCTATCTCCGTCTCTCTCTACATATACACAAGTATCTCTCTTGTTGAGCCGGAGTTGGAGTCGGTGGTATTTGGGGATGAAGTTCAAGATGTTGAAGCAGTTATGTTGAGTCGATTAGTGATTGTTATTTTTATATTCTCCTTTTGTTTCCTATCATTCTAGAACAATTTAGTCTATATATGCTTCTTGGTGCTTTAATTGTGTAACAATTTGATCATCGCAATCTAGTTTCATTTGATTGAATTCTTAAATATTTATAATATTTATTGCATATACATTTGTATATATATAACTAATTAAGAAGGTGTCCCCCCACGTGTCTCGTCCTACATTTTGGAAATATTGCAGGTCCCGTGTATGGTTCATAGGTTGTGACCGAATGTTGTTAATTCAGTTTGATCTTATATTAATCTTTCTATTTCAAGAAGTAATTTGATTACCTTTGTATTATAAGATATGTTATGTTACACAAGATCACCTGGGCACATTTTGTGTCGATGGTGCTGAAGAATTTTATAGGTTGCCTGAAATTCGTGTTCTTTTTCTTTGCAGTCAAATCAAACAGTGCAAAAATGTATAAGAAAAAGGAAGGAGCTAAAGGAGGATCATCAGCAAGTGATATGGATCTAAAAGATCAGAGACTGGATTTAAAGTCAATACTGAAAGATATTGAGTTTTTGGGTAATATTTTCTTCCTTTTATTACATTATGTATCTCTTTTTCAGTTTTTTGACGTTTCTAAATGTAATTTATGTTTAAATAACTTAGCCAATCCACAGTACTGTTTCTAGTTTAGGTAGTGAAGCAGGGGGAAACAGAATCCGTTTACTCCCTCAATCTCAAATTGATAGTCCCACTTTCCCTTGCGGGATGTCTAAAATTGATAGTCGTACTCCCTTTTTTGGACATAATCAATGTACCTAATATCATAATAGAAAATAAGTTGTATTCTCGACCATTAATATGTTTGAAATTAGTGTTTTCTTAAAAACGTACCAAAGGTCAAAGCTGGATGTACCGCTGTGTGCACCCGGCCAATAGAGAAGCTCCACATGGGCATCACCTACAGTGTACATATGAAGCTTAGTTGACATGTTGTCATTAGCCCAGGGGAGTGGGATTGGTCTTGATTGATTTCTGTCAGACCAAGGCCTTTTATTACCACTATTTCGATTTTAACTGAAAAGGAAAACATACTCTAATATGACTAGAATCCCAAATAGTAACAGAATGACACTGTCTTCCAAAATGACCAGGACCGTATTTGTCAAATCGCGAATCGTATGGTGAATTGAAAATCTATTAACCATGATGAGCTTACTTTTGTAATCTGATGATCGAGTTGATTGCTTCAATACCGGACCATACCAGAATAAGTTTATGCATGTTCCTATTATGATAAGGGATCATTTGAGTGTATTTAAATAGATAATATGTTTACAAATGGATCCCTACAGCATTACATTTCATTTAGGTTTTAGGAATAGGCATATTCGGACCTGCTTTTTTTAGGTATTGTTATTCGGGACCCTATGCAACCGTTTGGGCTTCTATTGAATCGAGAAATAGAAACGTAAGAAGAAGCTTTAAATAACTACCAACGTATAAACAACTCATTATGGCAAGTATCAAATTATTTAGTAAACCAATCTTAGGGCATGGTTACATCGTCTAAAAGACAAGCCGTTTGCCTTCAAGGTGATTCTTCATTCTATAATTGCACTCCATGCTAGACATTTTTCTTTTTCACAACCATGTTTTCAAGAGACGAAAACGATATATAGGATTAATCACTTAATAAACAAGTATGAAAGGTTAAATGGTATATTGATGAAAATATAGGAACATTTGGTAAGGTATCATGATAAAATACAAGTTTGCAGTAACATTTCAAAGGTATTAAATGCTCCCTGCTTCACAAATTGATCTCGCACTTCCCCATTTGGCATGTCTCAAATTGATAGCCCATTTCCTTTAGGAGACATAAACTATATACCAAATCTCACAATACGAAATAAGTTGTATTATTGACCATGATTAGTTGGAAATTAGTGTTTTTCCCTAAAAAAGTACCCAAAGTCAAAGTGCGACTATCAATTTGTGATGGTGGGACTAATCAATTGATGTCGGGGATTGGGTAAGTAGGGCCACTATATGGGTTTGGGCTTACAGAGATTGTTTTATGTCTAGGATACATGGTTTAAACTTCAAAGATAAAGGTCACATACTTGGCCATTTAACTTTTCTGAAAGGTAATAACTCTTTGGACAATATATGTTGTAGAGTAGTCAGTCTAACCGCGTGAATCGTCATGCGTCTATTATGTAAACTTTTGTGAAATGTTAAAGGATTTAAATTGAATTAGCGCAAGAAAGGTGATGTTTAATGGTTGTTTGGTAACATTAAATTATTACTTCCTCCTTAAAGAGTATTGACTTTCACCTTTTTTATGTATAATTTCGACAATGTTTATGAAGAAAGTTTGTGTACTATTGTGGGTTGGTTCACTATGTAATGAAAAGGAATCTGGATTCTTAAATTTGGGACATCCCAAAAAGGAATAGTGAACTCTTAATTGGGGGAAGAGGGAGAATAAGTATTTTTGTTGGGACATCCCAAAAAAGAATAGTGAACTCTTAATTGGTTCACTCTTAAATTTGGTTCGCTAAGTATTTTTGTTGTTGATGAGATGGTTTTGGTTGACAAGAAAGAAGTACCAATTCATCGACATGGTCAGTGAATCCGAATTCATTTTGATTCTTGCCCGATTTTCAAAATAAATTCCAATTTCAAAGAATAGAATTTGGCTTCGCAAAAACACTTTTGATTACGAATTTTTGTCAGAGCTGGAATCAAATTTGTTGAAAATGTTTATCTAGGTCTGAATGTACATGTATTTTTGAGACGAATGGATGTAACCTTTTACCGCCCCACATCGTAATATATCATGAGAGATACAATTGGACGAAGATTGGTAAGAATGCCTTTCATTATATTATATTGGAAACATGTTGTATTAGATACCAATGAAGCAGTAATTTATGTACTTGAGTATTAATTTTTGTCTTTCCTCGGTTCTTATTTTAACAATCTTTTATTATGGTAATATTTTGTAGTATCTTAAGTGCCTACTATAATTAGCATTGTCTTAATGATAACTTTTATATATCCCCGAGTTTTAATTCCCATTTCAGGCTCTTCCCATATGACGTGGAAAGAGAGGAAGGAATTAGAAAACAAGAAAGTTGTTTCTCTCGGAGGAAAGGTGAAAAATTGCATTCCTTTTTTTTTTTTTTTTTCACTTTTGATAACTTTTAAGATTGGTGTTGTTCAAAGACCAGGTTCGGACCAATGAGTTGACCATCTAAGCTTTTTGTCAGTACCAGTCTCAGTCAAGAGAAAATAATACATTACTTTGAAGGTAAAAAGAATATTTGAGGGAAAAAAAAAAGGATTACTAGAACTCAGCAAGTCACTGAGATTATTTGGGCCCTTTTGGCAGAAAAAATGGCAACTCGAGCCAAGATTTTGGGACTTATGGTATTGACACCAAGTTGATTTGGTCGTTTTTGATTGGCTACATGAACCAGATATTTATCTTGGGTGCGTTGATGGATTGTACATTCTTGAACTGGTTATTCATACCTGGCACATTGATGGATTCTACCTTTTTGTACATTCTCGGAATGTACACTCCATTAATGCACCTAGTAACCGATTTTTGTAGCTGGTACAAATATCATTTTCCTTCCGATTTTGGAACTTGTGGTATTGAAACCATGACTTGGCCGTATGTTTTGGCCACATGAACTGGTCATTCATATTGGGTGCATTGATAGATTGTACATTACGATCGATGAAGATCGTACAAATATCATTTTCCTTTTGATTGGTTATAGAATTATGGCCTTTTTGTCTTTTTGAACCACGGTTTTTAGTTTCGTGTAAAGCTTCCTAATTATCTAGTATCCTTTTCCCTGGCACAGCCTCCCAAGAAGCACAGGTTTCCGCTAAGTGTAGCGCGAGCAGCAATGAAGAACCAAAAAAAGAGAGAGGAGAAAATGCAACAAGAGGTTATTTATTCTTACATTTTGCTTTTGTTTTTATAAGCCACTTGAGGTCGGTTTGATAAAAAAGTTGGAGATGACCGAAAAAAGAGAGTTTTATAAGAAATTTGAAAAAGTAGTTGTCGGTGTGGTCTTTTCCATCTTTTCCTCTGTTTTTGTGCAAATTATTTGTTACCCATCACCCAAAGAATTTATATTTTTTAGTCTATCATCAGTTCATCACCCAAAGAATTGGATTCCAAGGAAAAATTAAAAGAAAAAATTTTAATAGAACATCTCACCCAATCATTCTCTCTTATCCCAACACCTCTTAAAAATTAGTAATGACAAATCTTTTGAAAAAGTAGAGGTGCTAACAACTATAATTTTCAGAATTTGATACTCGGACGATTTCAAGGGAGGCTTGAAAATGGTAATAAAATAGGAGGCGATAAGCGCAAGCCCGAGAACAGAGTGCTGAAGTCAACAGCGGGTAGCTTTAGAAACGGCATTCTTGATGTGAAACATCTGTTACATTCCTCTGCACCTAGAGACGGTGGTGATGTAACGAACCACGCAGTTTTCAATAAAGGGAAGAAGAAAAAGGGTGGTAAGAAGAACAAAGGCAAGAAGGGCGGTGGTGGCAGAGGTAAGCGCCATTAAACCATTTGCGGCGACAATTTTGTTAGCAAAGAAATCATATATATATATACATGCCTGTCTCCAATGTCTAAGGTCCGTTGGAACTGTTGCCTGGTCCGTATAATGGCGGTCCATACTAGAGGTGGACTCAGAGATGTATCAATTTTGCTCTTAGGAGACAATAAGGATATTGAACTGCAGAGAGATCTTACAGTTTTAGGAATGGATGATGTTACTTCGTTCTTTGACGCTTCTGTTGTTGTGATTCCCTAATGTTTTGCATGTGATTAAAAACACATTTGTACTGGAATCAGGGATAATGAAATTGATGCATGATGGGATTGATTGAAAGTTACTTGTGTTATACTTTTAGAATGTTTTTACGAGATACATAGTATTGCTCAACTCAAAAACCACAAAGGTTCGTGCAACAATTTTAAAGCATGAACATACATTCTGTCCAATGAGACATGCAACATCATTAAATATGTTTTAAATATATTTCTTTTATATGGATAGATTTAGAGCTCGACTAAAAGTTATGGGAACAAGAGTTGCAAGAAACCCAGACCACTCTTGATGGAGGGAAGGTCTTTTTTACCACGAGTTACAACCGGGTTCCATTATTAATCATGTTTGGCTATGTCTTATTGTTTTCAAAGCTAGTCATCTTCATAGTTAATTAAAAGTATGTAACATCGTATTGTGTCAAAAATTGCCGACCTTCCTCACAACAAGTCTTTTCCCATTCGCATGTTGTGTACTTACTTGCAACATATTTATATCGTTTGCACGTGGTCAAGAGCTCAAAACACCACATAAACATACCAAATAATATTAACTATGGAAGAGTTGAGAGTGTAAAGTGCTTATTTTTAATTTTAAACTAGCTTTAAAACAGGTGCGATACACGTGTTATACATTATGTCATATATAAAATTTATGCATTTTTAAATAAGTTGGAAAATTTAATATTCTATGTGTACGTGGGACGGTGTTATTGAATTCGTACTTTAAGAAAATTAATAATAGACATTTGCGCAAACTGAATAGATTAAAACTCAATTAGGAAAAAGAAAATGAGTGGCTAGATAAATATTTAACACATAAATAAGAGAAAAGAAGAAAGGGGGGGAAGGATATTCAGGAGTAATGTATATTATAGTTTTGTATATAATTTACGCTTGTGAAAGTTTTAAGTTTTGAACAATCTATTAAATTTGACTTTTGTATAAAATAGAAGTGTAAAATATATTTCAAATTTACACTGTCACGTCAACTTTTTCTCTCCCTAATTTTTCTTCTAAAAAGCAATATAGAAGCTTGCAATACCAAAAAGGGTGGTGATAACATGTGCCCTAAGGGCACATGTTAAAGACCTAAATATAGAAAGAAATGAAGGCTTGCATGAAAATCAGTGTAACATTAAATGCATGTTGGGCTTTTATTATTTTTATATTTAGATCTTTAACATGTGCCCTTAGGGCACATGTTATCACTACCCTACCAAAAAATAAGATTAATTATAAAGCAACATACTAAACCAAGAATTTATGATAAACTCGAGATTCCAACCTTTTGTTTTCAAATTTTGAAGTAAAGAAAATATCTAATAGATCGTCAATGATTGCGAGATATTAAATTTTGAAGTTGAGGGATGTGGTGAGATTAACTCTTGATTTTTGACTTCTTCCATAGAAAAAAATTCTTTAAGTGGTAGTGAGGATATTTTTTTCACAAAATATAAAGAATGATAGAGGACATATACTCACAAAAATGAGTATGAGTCTCAACTTATTTTCTATGTTCTCACCCAAATTAGTTATTTTTTTTTTCATTTTTCATGTTGCTATCAAATGGAGCTTAAAAGTATCATTTTGTGCATGGAGACCTGTCAATGGATTGGATTACTCCATATCCAATTTGATCTGTTTAGAAAAAATATCAAATTGATCCAATCCGATTCGATAATCCGAGAGATTATTAATAGTCAAATCTATATTTGATTTTGCGAACTTAATAGATCTCTAATCCGATCCAAACATTTTAAGAGGAAAGAGAATTTTAATTATGAAATACGCAATTAAATGTGTAGCACACTAGCAGTAAACCAGCAGTCTTAGTCCTTTCTCTATGATGATTATTAAATTAGTATAAAATATCAATTTAGAATGCCAAAAGAACCTACTTGAACATTGGAAGTTTCACTTAATTATAGGGTAAATTACCAAAAAATACAATGTACTTTACCCGTTTTTACAATTTGGGTAATATACAATTTTCTCGACATTAGAAACATTGTACTTTAATTTTCTCGACAATTTGGGTAATAATAACCCCCAAAATATTATCCAAAATGAAAAAATAAATAAAGTACAATGTTTCTAATGTCGAGAAAATTGTATATTACCCAAATTGTAAAAACGGGTAAAGTACATTGTATTTTTTGGTAATTTACCCTTAATAATTATATTCTCAACTTTTATTTGCAAATGACTAGTATTTATAACACATATCTATGATAAATATAAAATATTTAGATTATATAATATCAAGTCAGATCGGATTGTTAACGGATTGGACATGCCTAAATTCATATTTGCTTCATTAAATTATTAGTTTAGCAAATTCATATTATAATCAGGTTATTGGATTGGAATTTTAAATTCATATTTGATAAAGTACGACTGGCTCAATTTCGCGATCGGGAGTTAGTCTCATATTCGATGTGCTGGAGACAACTTGTAGGAGACAAAAAAAAACGTCACAAATAGAATTAAAACACCAATTTTTATACAACCGCTAAAAAAATACTCTTAGTGCTAATAAAATATTTAAATGTTTTTTAAATAAACAAAATGAAAACGTGTGGCATTGAACCCGTAACTTCCTTGTTATTATTATTTTTTTTAAAATGTAAACAATGAATTCATTATATAACTTTTCCACAAGAACAAATGGGGTTGATACTCCGAACATGTGGATCGAACTGGTTTGATTATCTGAAGATGTGAATCGGACCCATAACTTCTTTGTGATAAGAGTAAAAAGATACCAATAAGGATACATGATTGTTGGCGAAGATTGCTAAAAAAACGAGGTCTTAATTTCTCAAGTAAGTCCATTTCGCAAAAAAAATTATATTTATTACACCTGGGTGCTGGACAAAGTTGGAAAAGGGTGGGTTTCTTCCACTTTCCGCTATGGTTCAAACTACAAGAAATCGGTTTCTCTTTCCCTTTCCGAAAAAATATCTAATACAACAGTTACAACACTACATGTTATCACACTTTTAATAAAATTGCAGAAAATCAATGACGAATGCAATTTCATTAGATGTGTAATAACATGTGACATTATAAGTGTTGTATTAATAAGTAATGCATTGATAATAATATCAAAAAAATAAATAAATTATATTTATCTAACTTTACGCGCGAACATTAAATTGAAGATGAGAAATATTGTAAAACCCTTCAACTCCCAAAAGCCTCTACGACCTCTCCTATATATATATATATATATATATATTCCCAAATTACATCAAATTCTCAAATTAAAGTTTCAAATTAATCCTAAAATCTTCACGGTAAGCATTTCCATAATCGTAGTATTTGCATTTTTCTGTTAATAATCTATTCATTTGTGGATCAAGTAAGGATTCAACTGTTTTTGTTTGAACAGTACTTTATTTACAAAACAAATGGTGATTGATTGCCCCAAAATTAGAAAAAAATAAAAATATGGTTCTTAGAACATTTTTTAGATGCGGTCCGCAACATTTTTTACAGGATGTGGTCCCTTGCAGATACATATACTTAAGAGATTACCAGGTGAGAGACAGGTATTATAAGGCAGTATCTGCTAGGGACCGCATCTTTTAAAAAAGAAAGTTGTGAACTATATCCTTAAAAAATGAGGTAATTTGAATTTTACTATATTAATGTTCTGTATAAAATACAAGTCAAGTGGTATTTGTTGTTGATGCAATATGCCTTTATCATCAGTATTTGTTGTTTGACTTGTGAATTATCTTGATATTATTGTTTGGTGAAAGAAGGAAGAAATATAAAAAGTTACAAATTTAAGTGAATTTTTGTTTGGAAATGGTAATAGTGGGCTACAATAATGGGTAACTGTCCCTTGTAAACAATCCTTAGAGTATAGGGGTAATAGGTTTTGAGCTTGAATCTACAGGCGTCGAGCCCTCTATGATGGTTTGCTTTCCCTTTGGATCCGCCTAGTCTAGAAATCTCATTTCAATTTTTATTAACGTGGGGAAACTCACCTCCTCGGTTTCAAATTCTCAACCTTTCACTTGCGAGGGGTGCATTTGGCATTGAGTCGTGGGCAAAAAGTAAGAGAACATATAGAAGTATATGAAATAACAATTGACAACTAGTTTAGTATTTGTGACAGTAAAGCATTCTACACATAGAACATATAAAGATATATGAAATAACAATTGACAACTAGTTTAGTATTCATGAGAGTAAAGCATTCTACACAATTTCATATTGAAACAAAGATGTTCTCCATTAAAATTATAGTTATCCATGTTTTCATAATTATTAGACTTTGCTTTGCATGGGTGGAATCTCAAAGGATTGTGTAAAAATGGAGGTGAACGTCTAAATTTTTAAACGTAATCCTTTGACTTAATCCTCATTTTTTTGTAATTCTTTGAGATTCCCTAGCATGTTGGGCAAAGTCAGACAATTGTGAAAACATGGGGCAAGTCTGATTTCGCATATACGATAAGTTTTTTTTTTTTTTTCAAATTTTTTTTTTTGGGGCGGGGGGGGTTAACTTTCTAGATTAGAAAGTTCATGAGACCTAACAGTCCTTTTTTCTGTTATTTGCATTATAGCCAATATATACCATTCAATGTTTTAAAATTGCAAGACAGTCCTAGGTCAGCGAGTTGGAGACCAGAGACTACGGGTTAATTGGGGTTTTATTGGACAAACAATTTTTCACTATAAATAATATTTTAAATAATGTAGTAATCCTAATAAAGCACAAGAAATCATACAATACTTTTCAAAATAACATCAATTCTCCAAAATCTAGGCTACTCACATGCATATCCAAAACAAAATAAACAAATTCAAACCCCATAATACCTAAAGTTAGGGAGAATTAATGTCATTTGAGTTAGGGAAGGGACAGAATCACATTTTGTGGAAAAAAACACGGAGAAACCCATATGACGCCGTTCTGGATAAAATGAAAAAATGAAAAAATTTGATCTAAGTCACTGATTTTGTCAAATAGCAGATTAATCTGTCTCTCCGACTAGTTTTCTGAAACAACTAGGCCTACTGTCCAAAGTCTCCTGACGATTAGGGATTAATCCCAATTTTTTGAACACTGATACCATCTTTACCCACACACATGTAGGTTTGATATGGAAGAAAGTGTGATTAGTCAATACTCCATCCGTCCTAAATAAGAGTCACATTTTCCATTTTTGGACGCCGTAAATGGAGATCACCGTTGTTTCTCTCAAAATAGTTAAACTAGTTTTGATCTTGACCATTGATTTAGTTAAAAGAAGTAATAATGAGAGGACCATGGGGATAGAGAAAATGTGGGATACATTTGGCCTGAGCAAGTCTACAAGAAAAAGGAGTCTATTCCAATGGCATTTGAAAAACAAATGAACCTAAGGCCTAAGCTTATTCAAGCAACATCGAAGAAAACTCAAAGTCAAACGCTAAAGATAAAAAAGGAATATTCCCTCAGTCTCAAATGAAGACTATGACTTTGACTTCGGCACTCTTTAAGAAAACACTGATTTTAGCCTAGTCAATGGTCAGGAATACAACTTATCTTATATTGTGAGATTTGGTATATGATTATGTTGCAAGAAAGAAATGGGAGTCCTAATTCGGGTCATCCCCGAAAAGGAAGCTGCGATTCTTAACTTAATACGAAGGAAGAGTAACACTCGATATCAGTAAAGTTATGAAATGTCAGTCAAAGACAATTCTTCTTGGTATAGTTTGTATGAATAGTTTGCCAGTGCTCTTTGCAGAATCATAAGTGGAGTTTCCAATTTTATCTAACTTTTCCAATTTGTGTGAAGGATAACGGGAGTTTAATTTAATTCCACATAAAACATCAATGGCTTCACCTTTTGATCCGACTAACAAAAGAAGCAGTATGCCTGGAGAATTGTACCTTCATAATTCCATTCAAAAAAGAAACATTTCTAGCATGAATTCTGAAAGTGCTGTTGAATCTCCTTTGCTCATGGAGGAGGAAAGGATTGGAGTGCTGCTTTTGAATCTTGGAGGACCGCAGACACTTTGTGATGTTCAGCCATTTTTGTTCAATTTATTTGTAGACCCGGTATGTTAATCGTTTTATACTCCCTTCATTTCAAATTAAGAGTCCAACTATCCTTTGGGAATGTCTCAAATAAGAGTCTCATTTCTTTTTTGGAACCTGATCAATGTAACAAATGTCAAACTAGAAATAAGTTCTATTGTTGAACGCTGATTAGGTTGAAATTTGTGTTTTCATAGAAAAAAAAAACTTGTAATTCCATATAATTTCAACGGGGCAGGTATCGGGACCAAGAATAGAAGCAAGTGGGGCAGGTTCAGGTTTTTCAAAGTTTAATCCTCCTTGTTTCGGATCGGATTTGGCTTCAGGTTTTGCCAAACCCAACATATTGCCATGCCTACCTTGCATCCCCTTTTGGTGTACTTCGTATACAATTTTTATTTATGTAAAAAGTAGTTTGATTTTCAAAATTGTACAATTTTTATTTTAATACCTTGAGACAGGATATCTTACGTCTCCCAAGGTTGTTTAAGTTCCTATTGCGACCCTTAGCGCAACTCATATCAGTACTTGTGGCTCCTGGAATTAAAAGAAGGTATGCTGCCATTGGAGGTGGTTCGCCTTTGCGGAAAATAACATTTGATCAGGTAAACTGTAAACATACCCGCCTGATATCTAATTATTATTTATCTTTTGTTCATGGCAGTATGTCTATTGTTCTGATCTTAACATTTCACATTACTAGATACTCAGCACACACAACACGTATTCTCTCTCTCTCTCTTTCTATGCACATGAATATCTAAGTTAAGATGAAAAATATATGATGAATGGAGAAATAGTTCAATGGTAAGGAACCTTCTTTGTGACATGTTTACGGGTTCGAGTCGCACCGAATAGTTTTTAATTTTTAAAAAAAAATGAAGGGGCAAAATGGGAAAACCATCAAACATTTGATGTCATAACCGAATGTGAGGGCTTTCAGTTTGTACTTTGTAGTGGTATAGATGAAGTTTTAATATCAGAGTTTGAGTTACATTATTGTATTTATTCATTTAATCGTAAATTGGGAGCGGGTGATATGTGAATTTTTAGTTTTATATATAAGCTGCCTCCTTATATGTTGGGGAAAAAGAACAGAAAAGAAGATGAAAACATAGTTCTTGTCTTCATTTTAAACATTCTCTCTCTAGACATTTATTGCATTTTATTAGTGGAACAACCAGTCCTGGTAACATGTTAATAAATTGAGTGTTTGTTGCAGGCAAATGCTCTTAAAATGGTACTGGACGCAAAGCAAGTCCCTGCAAATGTCTATGTTGGTATGCGTTACTGGCACCCTTTCATTGAGGAAGCTGTTCAACAGGCAAGTTTCGAGTTGTGTAGCAATGTATTGCATACTTTCAACTTCTTGAAATGAATCGCTTTCATCTGCAACGCAATCATCGTTCTGAACTATATTGTTTCTCGGATGGAATTTTTTTTTTCTTTCAAAAATACATACATGTGGTAAAAGTAGGTTTGTCACGGTTATATGGTCGCAGTTTTATGCTGTGAGAGCATAGAGGCTTTAAGTACAGGCGTACAGCCCATATTATTACCGTGACAATTGGAGGTTTATGCTCTGGCTTATGAGTCTTCACGTAGTCACCATTAAAAAAGTCTCAAAGATTAAAGACCTCATTTTCGCGTTTTTAACCCTGACAACTCGCGAGAAATTTTCTTTCAAGACTCTCAGCTCTTTTTTAGCACCCACCGGAAAAAATATCCTTTGGGGCACCCTGTCCATATGGGATCTCGATATTTGTATCCATTATGTATCTTGCAACAATAGATGTTTTTGCTCTGTACCGGATATTGTTGAAATATCTTTATAATTTTTATTTATTAGGTGTTATATATAGGACATCCAGAACCATGATGAAAATCCACATGAAGATGATACACAGACAGTTTCACAGGAAGTTCGAATCATATCTGTCCCCTCCACTATCGATCATACCCCAGATCCACAACTCCCTGGCACTGAAGATCACTCATTTGAGGTATGTTCCCCTAATAATTATGAAATGACGATCAACTTCCACATGCTTAGTACGATCATGCTGGACTGGATTCTGCGAGATATCAATGGCTGCTCGGTTGTCACAATACAGCTGCATAGTGTTTTTGGGTTCGAAACCTAGATCACATAATAGAGTTCGCAACCACAGTAATTCGCATACTCCATGAGCCATCCCCCTGTACTCAGCTTCAGCACTTGATCTAGCCACAACTTTCTGCTTCTTGCTCTTCCACGTAACAAGATTACCTCCTACAAAGGTAAAATACCCGGAAGTCGACCTTCTGTCAGTAACACTCCCGGCCCAATCTGCATCAGTAAAACCACAAACTTCGAGACAATCACTGTGTTTAGAAAACAGCACCCCTCTTCCTGGAGATGACTTCAAGTATTTCAAAATTCTGTTAACAGCATCCATGTGACTCTCACTTGGATTATGCATGAATTGACTCACCACGCTCACGGCATAAGCTACATCTGGTCTAGTATGAGCCAAGTAAATTAAGCGCCCAACTAGTCTCTGATAGCGAGCTCTATCAGTCGGTATTTGATCTGGATACTCTGCTAAGCAATGATTTTGTTCAATAGGGGTGTCAACAGGTTTGGAGTCTAACATACCAGTTTCAGCCAACAGATCAAGAATGTACTTCCTTTGACACAAATAGATTCCTTCACTCCCCCTTGCTACTTCAATCCCTAAGAAATACTTAAGTTCACCCAAGTCCTTCATTTCAAACTCTGAGGCCAACCCCCTTTTAAGTCTATCAATCTCAACTGTATCATCACCAGTGATTACCATATCATCAACATAAATGATTAAAGCAGTTACCTTCCCTTGTTGGTGCTTGAGAAACAAAGTATGGTCTGAGTTACTTTGTCTATAACCCACCTTCTTCATGAACTGGGAGAAACGTCCAAACCATGCACGAGGTGACTGTTTGAGCCCGTATAATGATTTTTTCAATTTACAGATAAAATTACCAGGAGAAGCTGCCACATACCCAGGTGGGAGAGCCATGTAAACTTCCTCTGCTAACTCTCCATGAAGAAATGCATTTTTGACATCAAACTGTTGTAGAGGCCAATTCAAACTCGCCGCAAGTGATAGTAGGACCCGAATAGTATTCATTTTTGCAACCGGTGCAAATGTCTCATCGTAGTCTATTCCATACGTTTGAGTAAATCCTTGAGCTACTAGACGTGCTTTATACCGATTCACAGATCCATCTGTATTATGTTTCACAGCAAAAACCCAGCGACAACCTACAGCCTTTTTGCCTTGTGGTGGAGAAACAAGTTGCCAAGTATTATTTTTCTGCAACGCCTCCATCTCTTCATCCATTGCATTTTTCCACTTAGGATCTTTTAAGGCATCCTGCACTTTGTTAGGAACTGATACAGTAGATATTTGATTCACAAATGACTCATATGACTTAGATAATCTGTCAGTGGAGATATAATTTGCAACTGGATATCTTGATTTTGCATGGAGGGTAGGTTCATATCTTTTTGGTGGCTGACCCCTGGTTGACCGATGAGGTAATACATTAGGCTCATTATTATTAGGGGAACATACCTCAAATGAGTGATCTTCAGTGCCAGGGAGTTGTGGATCTGGGGTATGATCGATAGTGGAGGGGACAGATATGATTCGAACTTCCTGTGAAACTGTCTGTGTATCATCTTCATGTGGATTTTCATCATCTTCACTACGAGACGACTCTTCAAAATATAAATGCTCTCCCTGAAGAGTAGAGGATGGTGAGGAGAAATAACCGATGAGGTAATACATTAGGCTCATTATTATTAGGGGAACATACCTCAAATGAGTGATCTTCAGTGCCAGGGAGTTGTGGATCTGGGGTATGATCGATAGTGGAGGGGACAGATATGATTCGAACTTCCTGTGAAACTGTCTGTGTATCATCTTCATGTGGATTTTCATCATCTTCACTACGAGACGACTCTTCAAAATATAAATGCTCTCCCTGAAGAGTAGAGGATGGTGAGGAGAAATAACTCATGTCTTCGAAGAAAGTGACATCCATGGTGACATAATACTTTCTTGTAGGTGGATGGTAACACTTGTACCCTTTTTGAGATCCCCCATAACCAACAAAAACACACTTAATTGCTCGAGCATCTAACTTGGACCGTTGGTTTTTAGGAACATGGACAAATACAACGCAGCCAAAGACACGAGCTGGGAGATTATGAAGTGAAGGTAATGGCATATGAGATGCAAGTATCTCAAGTGGAAGTTTTCCCTGGAGTACACTGGAAGGAAGACGATTAATGAGGTAAGAGGAAGCTTGTACAGCATCACCCCAAAGGTATTTAGGCATATGAGAGCCAAAAAGAAGTGCACGGGCCATATCAAGTAGGTGACGATTTTTTCTTTCAGAAACTCCATTTTGTTCGGGTGTTTGTGGACACGTAGTTTGATGAACAATGCCATGTATTTGGAGGAATTCACTGAAGGCATTATTGATATACTCCCCCCCATTATCAGACCGAAGGATTTTTATGGTGCTATTATACTGTGTGTGAATTAGATTGCAAAAAGCTTGAAAAGTTGGAAATACTTCATCTTTAGTTTTAAGAAGAATTACCCATGACAGTCTTGTACAATCATCAATAAATAACACAAAATACCGCATACCAGAAATAGTGGACTCTTTAGAGGGACCCCAGACATCGGAATGAATCAACTCAAAAGGGATAGTACTTTTATTAGAAATACTGGGAGAATAGGTAGCACGATGACTTTTAGCAATAACACAAGTTTCACACCGCAACACAGATTCATCAATACCAATAAACAAAGTAGGCATAGTTTTTCTCATAACATTGAAAGACGGATGTCCTAGACGGCGATGCCATAACCAAACCTCACTCAATTTTTCAGAATTCGAAGTCAAAGCGGTGCGGGACGGCGCTCCTGGTCTCTCCCCAGCATACATTCGATCTAGGTGAAACAATCTGCCCCTCAGATACCCCCTTCCAATTACCTCCCTGGTTAGAAGATCCTGAAAAAGGACATACATGGGATAAAAAATCACAAAACATTTGGAGTCAGTATTTAATTGGGAAACAGACAATAAGTGATGGGATAATGCAGGAACATATAGAACATGGTGAAGTTCTAAAGTTGGGGTAATACGAACTGATCCTATTCCTAATACAGGAAAAGCTTCACCATTTGCATTAGTAACACAGGATACTGGTGGGGAAGATAATCCAGTAAAAAAAGATTTATCATAAGTCATATGATCAGATGCACCAGAATCAATAATCCAAGTATCAGAATTAACAAAATGAGAAACTTTTAATGTCATACCCATTTTACCTCGACCAGCTATAGATGCATTGGGAGTAGTTCCTGTTGGCGTATGATGGTCTTGTCCAGTTATTCCATAGAAATCTGGTTCTGGAACCAAGTGAACAACAGCTGCTTCCCCTTTGTTGTGATAACTTTGCAATCTGGGTCTAAGATGTGGATTCAGCTTCCAACAAGTTTTTCGAACATGTCCCAATTCATTGCAGTAGGTACACTTTGGACGATTTGAACCTGATGGTGGGCGTTGCTGATGAAGCACATTTGAACCTTGTTGTTGACGGTAAGGTACTGGTGGCTTAGATTGGATAGCCAGGCTAGAGACTTCAACATGTGCCCGTTGGAGACTGTCTTGCTGGGATTCATCCTTGCGAATATATGCAAACACTGCAGTTAGACTAGGAGGTTCGGACATGCGAAGCAACTCTCCTTTAGCACTTCCATGTTTAGCATCCAGTCCTCCCAGGAAGGCATGAACCCTCTCAAGTTCCTTTTCCTTTTGATACCACGCAATGCACTCAGAATGCTTGAGCGTACAAGGACGTTTCTGATCAATTTCTGCCCAAACGTTCTTCAGTTTAGTAAAGAACACTGATACTGGTTGCCCATTCTGTCGCATCCCAGCAGCTTTGCACATTAATTCGTGAACCTGTATGAAGTCAGATTCATTGGTGTACAGATCCCCCAACGTATTCCATATGGCTTCAGAGGTTTCACACTCCTCTACCATTTGTAATACATCGTCAGTCATTGCTTTGAACAAAACTGACATTACGTACCCATCATCATCTTCCCATTTTGTAAATTCCTCAATATCTGTGTTACTGGGAGCCTTGGTTGCTCCAGTTACATGCCCCATCTTATGTATTCCTCGAAGAAAAACCGACATTATTTTCTTCCAGGTACGAAAATTAGTACCATTGAGTCTCGTACCTCCAAAGGACCCCCCTTCCGAACTTCGAACCGACACCTCAAGCTTTTGAATCTGTGTTTCACTCATGATAACTTAATATTTTAGGATTAATTTTACAAAAGGTAGGAATATTTGGGGCTAAACAGGAACTTCTGGGACCAAATTGTAAAAAATAGGAATTATGTGGACCAAATTTCGAATAACAGAAACTTCAGGGGGTCAAAAAGCAAAGACAGGAACTTATCTGGCAAAGACAGGAACTTATCTGGACCAAACTGTAAAAACAGAAACTAGCGTGGACCAAATTGAGAATAACAGAAACTTTAGGGGGTCAAAATGCAAAGACAGGAACTTATCTGGACCAAACTGTAAAAACAGAAACTTCAGGGGGTCAAAAGATAAATACCGAAACTTTTGATTCTCTGGACAACGGGACAGCGGAGGCGCGTGAGACAGTGTGGATATTTGTTTGGTGATTTTTGGATATCGTTCGAATAAGATCAACGAACGAACAAAACTCTTTAAATGACAAAAAAGAGGGTACGAAGGTGACGATCGTTTGAAGATGAGGTCAGTAAAACCCAAATAACGGATCTAATTGCTCTGATACCAAGTCAAATCTCTTATAGAGATAGAGAATGGAGAGAAAGAGAGAATATAACTCTAGAGAGATGAAGAGATTATTATTATTATATCTTATGTCTTTGAAGAATCAGGAACATACATATATATACACCAATACAATGTTAGAAGTCTAACTTCCTACCAAAAATATATTGACATTAATACAAAATCTAACCTAACATATCTTGACTTGAAGAAAATGAATAAGCTTGCATATCTTGACTTGGAAGAGATGAGAGTTGCATATCCATGACTTGGAATAAATGAGAGTTGCATATCTTTGACATTCTATAACAATTTGCTTGTGTATAAATATAGAACTTTTGCTTTCTATTGTACAAGATGACCAATTATGTTTTCCAACTACTATGTTTTGGACTTGCACTTTCTTTTCTTTTTTCGTTACATCATTGATATGTCCTATGAAAAATCAATGTGAAATGACCTTCCAAATATATTATAGGATTTTTCTCCAATTTAGGTTCTTTCAGTCAAACAAACATCACAATCCAAAGTGTGGCGCACACCTCTTTCAACTCATTTGGGCAATAGTTGAGTCCCTTCGTCATTTCCATTTACCTGTTTTGGACCTTTTTGTATGGATGTGATTTTTTTTTATGTTACTCTTTCATTTTTTTTAATGGGATGTGAGAAATTCTTGGAGCGAATTGAAGTTGAATAGCTATGTCATATTCTATGCAATTGACTAGATCATTTTTTTCTATTTTAGATCCATGAATATTGATAGTACCTATTCATAATATTTATTAGAATAAAAACTTTTGTTGATGATCGCATGAATGACTTCAATTATTCATCAAAATGGAAATAAATTGAGCATGATATTTGGAAGCACTATCAATGTTAGCGAAAACTCCACCTGTCTGATGGAAATAGATAAAGAAAAAGAAAAGAAACAAGGAGTAAAATTTAATACTTATGTTGACTGTTGTAAAATTGAGCACGATATTCAGAAGCCAAGTTTTTCAATAGTACTCCCTTCGTTCCTATTTAAGAGTCCATCTTTGACTTTCACATTTTTGTAGTAGTGCACAAAATTTATCACAATCATTGGTTTAGAACAAAACTTGTTTCTTATCGTGAGTTTTGGTATGTTGATCACTTTCTCAAAAGGGAAGTGGACTCTTAATTTTGGACGGAGAGGATATATGGAATTACTAAGCATTTGTTTATGATACGCATTTGATCATGGATGAATATGATGTACTTCTACGAATATGGAATTAGGGAGCTGCATTGTTCGAATACTTATGAAACTAGAAGTTGGTAGTACTATATACAGAATTTCAATACAAAAGTCCAGATTATGCTCATATTCTTCTAGTCAAATTGGTTGAAATTTCTTCACTCTTGTCAACAGATTAAGGAGGACCGTATTACAAAGCTTGTAGTCTTGCCTCTTTATCCTCAGTTTTCCATCTCTACAACCGGCTCAAGTATCCGTGTTCTCGAAAGCATCTTCAGGTGAAATCTTCTTTCGTAGTTTTTAGATTCTAGTATTCTACTAACTTACATGTTTTTTTTCCCCTTTTTATTCGTTTTTATTTACCCTGATTAACATGTGTTGTATCCCTCAGGGAAGATGCTTTCTTGTCGCGACTTCCTGTTTCTATTATAGAGTCATGGTATCGTCGAGAAGGTTACATTAAGTCTATGGCCGATTTGATCGAGAAGGAGTTACAAAGTTTTTCCGAGACCAAAGAGGTGGGTTTCTAGTTTTTCTTGATTTGTTTAATTAAGCCTCTATTGCATAAGATAATTAATTGGAATATACTTTATTTTTATAGTTACTACAATAGAAATGTTGAAAAAGAGTAATTCTATATGGACATAAAAATCTGACATCAAAAAGTGATATATTAATCTGTCAATCACTCATTGGTTATAATTGAAAGCGATACGGTTCTTTTAACAAATACATGGCGGCCACATTTAATATCTCAGTTTTTATATCAAATATTTATGTATACCTAAAATTATTGGTTGAAAAGATCACCTCAATAATTTCCCTCGAATAAGTCTCTTTCTATCTAGAACTACTCCGGGTCCTACATTAAGAGTTTGTCTTTTGTGGGATTTTGACATGAACACATTCTCAAAATGACTAAACATAAATATGGCTAAGAAAGCCCGCTTCGAGGAGATGATAAGCCAAAGATGGTTCAAAATTCAAATCGAAGAGAACCTGATCTCTATTAACATAAACTTCAATTTTTTCATTCAATATTCGACATCCTTTTTCCTTGGAATATAGAACACACCAAAGGCCCTCTAGTCAACTAACAACTCCAATATTGCCGCTAACTTGCCATATTCTTTGTGTGCAACTCCTATTATATCTCCTAAGAATAACTAACCACTAGAATATTATCCTAACATCTATAAATAAGTTAAAAATAAATTATGCATGTAACAAATGTTGCAAATTACTTGTCAGTTTTCTTCTTGCAAGATAATTAATGTATTAAGCCTCACAAGTTTTATTCGTAAATCATTTATTATTTTGAAATTAGAGTATTTTAAAAAAAAAAGTGAAAGTCATTCATCGACTCCTATTTAAGACAGAGGGAGTACTCTGTATCAAGAATATCATATGTGTCATGTAATCATAAGACAGTGAATGTATCGTTTACTACCGCTAAAAAACACACACAATTAGCCGTGTATTATTTTAGGTTTGTCAAATTTCGTACGTCACCCATTCCTAATTAAGAGTTCATGTTTGACTTTCATATTTTTTTAAAAATGCACTAATTTCATCACAATCAATCATTTAGAATATAACTTATTTCCTATTTTGAGTTTTGGTATGTTGGATTATGTTTTGTAATGGAAAGTGCACTCTTAATTTGGGACATCCCAGAAAAAAATAGTAGACGCTTAATTTATGATGAAGTATCATAAAAATTTTAATTTTTTTTAAATAAGAAGGCAATACATTAATAATAGAATCAGAACACTACAGCAAGATTGAGAATTGCTTCAAAGAGCTTAAAGAGGTTGCACAGACATAGACCACAGCAAAGGTCTGAAAAACACAAGGTAAAACCATAGAAAAATGGGGGGACGTCAATGATAAGTACCCAAAAGGCACACCCTGAAACATATAATGACCAAAAAAAAGCCCAGTCTTCATCAACCACAGGAAAAATAAAATTAGTTAAATAGATCATAGCCTTGAGTTGGATTTCCTCTTCAAAAAGTAAATCCGCTCGTCTCCACTCCAATCCATGCTGCTCGAGAAATACCTCCATATTTCGGGAGGAAAACAACTCACAAAAGGAGTGATGAGAACCCCATAGATCTGAAAATTGATCTGAAGTCCCTCAGATCTAGGAGTATTATTAAGTTTATTGTTGTATTCAACAATTTTGTGTTTTTGGATATTTTATATTAGTTGCTTAGGCTCTTTATGGTGTTTCAGGTCATGATATTATTCAGTGCCCACGGGGTGCCGGTCAGCTATGTTGAGAGTGCAGGTGATCCATACAGAGATCAGATAGAGGAATGCATTTACTTGATAATGCAAGAACTGAAAGCAAGGGGAATTACCAATGATCATACTTTGGCTTACCAGGTTGGTTATAAATTAGTCTTAGTTTTCCGCTTCTAAGAGCATCTCCAACAAAATAACCGTCATAATCAATTTTAACATGTCTGCTTTGAAAACTCGCTCCAATTGTATTATTTTAGCAATCGTTAAACTAATAGTCAACTTTACCTCCTCTGCAATCGAGTTTACAGCCTTTTTTTATTAACCAAAATGATGGATCAGTAATTCTATTGGTCAAAAGAAAAGATATGAGAATCTTTTAGTTATTACTTTAATTTATTAACCAAAATTTGTTAGGTCCATTAATTTAGTGGGAATACTAGGAAGGAAACGTAGGAAAATGTCTTAACAATTTTGCGCAAATTTGGGTCAAATTTGGGTCAGCTTGCACGAGGCCGAGGTTGCTTTCTTAAAACTTTGAACCAAACCAGACCCATTAAATTAGTAGACTTAACTCTCGGCCTTTTTTTTCTTTTTAAAGAAACTCTAGGCCTTAGAAGCAGACCTAGAGATAACTTTTATTAAAAAGAAATGTGGATTTGAAAAGCCCAACCAAACAATTTAAAGGCTCTTCAAATCCTAAATGGAAAAATATTTGAAGAGCAACATCAGATTTAAAGGCTCCTAGGGCTCTTTAAATCTCCACATCACTCTCTAACTTTTGAAGAGAGAATCTCACTCCTCAAATGTCAAAAACAGTCTACTCTTATTCAATTATTATCATAGTTAGATTTGAAGAGCCTATTGGAGTTTATAAAAACACACTCGTCAAAGTAACTCTTCAAAGTGCCACATAGGTCAACAAAATGCAAATTTCAAGAGTGCTTCTGTAGCGCCTCTTGGAGATACTCTAACTAGACCAGTCACATAATAAACACACACACACACACATATATATATATATATATATTTAGAGAGAATAAGATTTGATAGTGGAAGGAGATAGAGAATACCATTTCAACTACCAAACAAACTTCAGTGTTTATATGATCAGTATCAATGTTACTTGCATTCTTATTTCTTCTTTCTTCTGTGTTAGAGCCGAGTTGGGCCATTAAAATGGTTGAAGCCCTACACTGATGAGGTTCTTGTTGAACTCGGCCAAAGAGGTTACAAGAGTCTCCTGGCTGTTCCCGTAAGGTATGGGATGAAAACTTTTAGGTATTTATGGTCTTGCACTCTTGCTCTTGCTATATATCTCAAGGATACAGTGTTGCTCTCATGTTGATAATAAAATTTAGTACTCCCTCTCCAACCCGAATTAATTATCCGCTTGACCTTTTCCATCTTTTTAAGGAATGCGCTAATTTTGAACTACTCAATGGTTGAGAACACAATATGTTTGGTATCGTGAAATTTGGTACATTTATTACATTCTAAAATGGAAATTGGACTCTTCATTTAGAATATCACAAAAAGGAATATTGAACTCTTAATTTGAGGAACGTCACAGAAATTTCTGGTGCATAAACATGCTTTTTGTAGTACATAATATATGAAACTATATGCACGAGATTGCCTATTCTTTTTGCAGGATTTTTCCATAAGCCAATACTTTTATCCTTTCGGACTTCAGCACTATTTCTAGCGACACCTGAGAGGCTCTTTGTGCCATTCAAAAATATAGTAAAGTGGATTGCTAATAAACAGGGGGTCCCTAGGAATTTCATGCAGTGTGTGCTTAAAAAAAAGACTTAGGCGTCCTTTTTTTTTCTTTTGGCAAGGGAAGAAATCATTACAGTCTAAAATTACAGTAAATTGCGAACGAATGTTTGTTACAGTTTAAACTTTAAAGCAGTGACACATAATGATGATCAGAGCCTTGGCACAATTTGGAACCATGAAACGTTTGGGACACTTAAGTCTGAGTTTATAGCTCTTTTTTGTCATGGTCAGGAAGAGTGACAAACTGCGTATTATGTTCTCAAAGTAGGAACAGTCTTGATCCATAACAGTGACTAAGATACTTGGAACGGACCTTGACCATGATAACTTCTTTTTTGTTATATATAAATGGGCTTTTCTTTTTCTTTCTGAAAAGTACAATGAGCACCCACTCAGCACCACTAGGGGACACCCTTCGGATATACCTATTTGGCTTATGGTTTAAGTGTTTAACTTTTGAAATGTGAAACTATGTAATAATCAAAATGCAATTATTTATACCACTATGACTAACCTAGTGGCTAGAACTCGCTCCCGACTAACGGGATGTCTTGAGTTCGTTTCCCGCTTTGGCATGAATGTACTAAAAAAAAATGCAATTATTTATGGACTTGTTCTAGCCCTGTTGTGCCCTATTACTACAACTAATTAGGGTTTTGTAATATTGAATGTCCAGCTTTGTGAGTGAACACATAGAGACTCTCGAAGAGATTGATATGAGGTACAAGGAGTTAGCCCTCAAATCTGGAATTCAAAACTGGGGTCGGGTCCCGACTTTAGGTTGTGTGCCTAATTTCATCGCCGATTTGGTAGACGCTGTCATCGACGCCTTGCCTTGTGCCGCAACAATGCCAACAATGGTGGATCCAAAAATTACATAATGAAATGCCAAACTAATAAATGTACATTTTCCTAATTTTCTCATTGTTTGATGGTCTACATATATATAACTATACTTTAGGGTAACTTCCAGTATAGAGGATGGTTTTGTTTCAGGAAGTATCCTTGTGGCAGACAGTAGATTCAATTAGATTAGGCCAAGTTTGTACATCTTTGACCTTTTTTGTTAAGAGGGAAGGGAATTCAGTGACTCGTGCGCATGTCAAATACGCTACATCTATTTCGAACTTTGTTGTTTGGTTAGAGGATCCTCCTTTTGTGGATTGAGGACACTGTCTTTGGATGTAGCTTCTTTAAATCAGTGAATATGCTCTTAATTTACTTGCTCTCAAAAAGAAAAAAATATATATTTATTAATAAATTAGGTCAATCTTGATATAGCAGGACTCTTTATGTTCTCAATTGGTGGTTAAAATTTAATGAGAATGTTTATGTTTTGATTTAATGAATCAGGATTATTATAGCATATTTGTCATATAAATGATAAATATGGGTTATTTGCCAATGAATATGATAGTGTTTAAAACATACCAAAATTCTTAATATGACTTCATCCATTAAATTAAATATTTATTTATAAAATTAGATTGTTTATATATTTTCAACTCCCTACTAAAATGTATTTTATACTAATTTAATTATACATATCAAAAAACTGTAAATTATCTTAATAAAAATCTTATCATATGAGAAATATTTAACAAATGAAATATTTATAATTGATTTAGTGAAATAAACCAGTTATTATCGGTTAATACTTTATTATCTCATTATATTTGAAGAATATCTATGTATTTAGTGAAAAAAAAATATTATATCATATAAATTCAATGAGATTTGTGTTTTCCCTAATAATAATAATGAAAAAGTCATTACAATTACATTAACATGCCGAAGAAAACTGTTACACTTACAATTGGTAAAACTTGAACTTGGAATGTCCATGTTTACTTTTGAATTTTGGCAGGAGAAACTTGTCGCACCAGCAATTAGTGAAACTTGAACTTTGAACGTCCACGTTTTCTTTTGAATTTTTCTTTGACATAGTAATATTAATTATTAAAAATAAATGAACACGAGCCTATAGGTTATATTAAGTATTTTTTTAAATGTCTTTCATATGGTATGGTAATCTTATTTTGCCGTGTAACCCATTTTATTATTTGCCAATATATTAAATACTAATATTTTTGGATAATTGTTGGTAAATTTATTTTCTTTTTATCCATCCATTTAGTGAAATAAAAAATAATATCATATAAATTCAATGAAAATATGTTTTCCCTAATAATAATAATGAAAAAAAAGGTCATTACTATTACATTAACAATCAGAGAAAATGGTTGCACTTGCAATTAGTAAAATTTGAACTTGGAATGTATATGTTTTCTTTTGATTTTTATTTTTTTTTGACATAATAATGGCAATTATTAAAAATATATGAATGCGAGCCTTTAAGTTTTGATGAGTATTTTTTAAAATCTCTTTCATATAATATGGCAATCTTACTCTGACATGTAACCCATTGTGTTATTTATCTATATACAGTGGCGGAGTCAATAATTCAATCAAGGGGCAAGAGATTTAAAACAAACAAAAATATAAATTTAAAGCCATAAAATTTTAATGCAAGCATTGCATTAAATCTACAAATTACTAACATTCTATGGGATTTCGTATTTTGAAAGTATTGCAAGACGTCTTCCTTCTCAAGAGAATACAAAAAAATAGGGGTTTAGACTTAAATCACATACTATTATGAAGCTAATCAATTAATGAAGAAGTAAAGCTAAAATTATGCAATTAATCAATTATTCTAGAAATAAACCTAATATTGAGTAATCACTATCAATTCTTTAATTAATCTAACATAAACCTAATATAATGAGATTAATCAAGAATATAACTAATAT
This sequence comes from Lonicera japonica, assembly GCA_021464415.1. NCBI lineage: Eukaryota > Viridiplantae > Streptophyta > Magnoliopsida > Dipsacales > Caprifoliaceae > Lonicera > Lonicera japonica. Next base: position 48,668,921 of record CM038470.1, read on the forward strand.
AAGACAATTGATTAAGAAATAAACCTAATATTAAGAAATACATCTAAAATTAATCAAGAAATACACATACTATATTAATAAAGATTAAGAAATAGACTCACCTATAGCACGTGACAGATGGTGGTGGAAGCCGGTAGAGATAAAGGTGCAAAGCAACTAAGCAAGTGAAGAGAAAAAATAAACAAGTAAGAGAAGAGAAAACAACAGAGAAAAGGAAATATGATCAGATGAATGAAATTGAGACCACAGGAGGATTTGAGTGAAATTTAAACTTTTAAATGATCCTAAAGTTTAAACTTTGGTATGCATCAAGAATCAGATGGTCTCTCCTTGGGATCAAAATTTACCCTTAGATATTCTCAAGTATAAAGTTCTGCACGTAGTATACCCCATATTTAGTATAAAAAAATCAAGAAGGGGTCAATTGCCCCCCCCCCCCCCCCCCCCCCCCCCCCCACAAAATGTTTTCCCTAATAATAATAATGAAAAAAAAGGTCATTACTATTACATTAATAATCAGTGAAAACGGTTGTACCTGCTATTAGTAAAACTTGAACTTGGAATGTCCATGTTTTCTTTTGATTTTTTTTTTGACATAATAATGGCAATTATTAAAAATATATGAATACGAGCCTTTAAGTTTTGTTGAGTATTTTTTAAAATCTCTTTCATATAGTATGGTAATCTTACTCTGACATGTAGCCCATTGTGTTATTTATCTATATACAATGGTGGAGTCAATGATTCAATCAAGGGGGAAGAGATTTAAAACAAACAAAAATATAAATTTAAAGCCATAAAATTTTAATGCAAGCATTGCATTAAATCTACAAATTACTAACATTCTACTGGTTGTCGTATTTTGAAAGTATTGCAAGACGTCTTCTTTCTCAAGAAAATACAAAAAAAATTAGGGGTTTAGACCTAAATCACCTACTATTACGAAACTAATCAATTAACAAAGAAGTAAAGCTAAAATTATGCGATTAATCAATTATTCCAGAAATAAACCTGATATTGAGTAATCACTATCAATTCTTTAATTAATCTAACATAAACCTAATATAATGAGATTAATCAAGAATATAACTAATATAAGGCAATTGATTAAGAAATAAACCTAATATTAAGAAATACATCTAAAGTTAATCAAGAAATACACATAATATTAATAAAGATTAAGAAATAGACTCACCTATGGCACGTGGCAGATGGTGGTGGAAGCTGGTAGAGATAAAGGTGCAAAGCAACTAAGCAAGTGAAGAGAAAAAATAAACAAGTAAGAGAAGAGAAAACAACAGAGAAAAGGAAATATGATCAGATGAATGAAATGGAGTCTACAGAAGGATTTGAGTGAAATTTAAACTTTTAAATGACCCTAAAGTTTAAACTCCGTTATGCATCAAGATTGAGATGGTCTCTCCTTGGGATCAAAATTTACCCTTAGATATCATGAAGTATAAAGTTATGAATAATTGTTAATAAATTTATTTTCGCTTTACAAAATAAATAAAATATCCATTATAAATAGTCTGGTTATTTAAACATATTACAAAAAAATTATACCTCCGTCTAAAATAATTTTGCAGAACACTAATTTTGAGTTACCTTATATTTTACTAACTATTAGTCAAAAATGATGGTAAGTTATTGTTTTCTTCTTTTACAAAAAAGGCAACAAAGAGATATAAAAGTCCGTATCCAATTAAAATCTTTTGGTATGGAGAAGTTCAAAATGAGGCATAAAATGATTGGTGTAAAAAAAATTGTGATTTTTTTTATACGAGCGATGATTAAATAATACAACTTTTGTTTTTTATATAATTTTACAACTACCACAATAAATTGTATAAATGGGTGGAATACAACTACCACATAAGGTGGACATAACATTTTTTCTCTTTTCTTAATTTTTTTCTTTTATTATTTTGAACTAGAAAACTATAATACAATAACCTTTAAAGTTCATTTGTTTATGCATATATAGTTATTTATTATTTGCTTTTTTTTAATTTATGTTTTTAATACTTGTAATGCCGTATTTTTGTTTGAATGAGTTATTATTTGCTCCTGAAGTTACTCACTTGCTCTTTGCAGACGACAGTTTCCTTTTTTTTAAGGCGACTTTGGAAGAATGCTCTATTATTAAACATTGCCTCAGTGTGTATGATAAGGCTTCTGGTCAACAAGTGAATTTCTCTAAATCCTCTATCCTCTTTAGTGCTAGTATGTCAGAGGATGCAATTACCTCTATTAGTGAATTATTGGGGGTTCAAACTTGCTCTAATCATGGTCGATACCTAGGGGCTCCTTCTCTTATAGGGCGAAATAAGGCAGATGTGTTTTCTTTTGTGAAAGAGAGGGCATGGAAGCGTTTAAATGGGTGGCGCTCAAAAAACCTTTCTAGGGCGGGAAAAGAGGTGTTGTTAAAGGCGGTAATTCAAGCGATCCCGAGTTATATTATAGGGGTGTTTTTGTTACAACTCCGTTTATGTGACGATTTAGAAAAAATGATGAACAATTTTTGGTGGGGCAAAAAGAGAGATGGTAATAATAGCATTCATTGGCATAGATGGTCGAAACTCTGTGAGAAAAAAGCTAATGGTGGTTTGGGTTTTCGAGAAATTCACCTATTTAATAAGGCGATGCTTGCTAAACAAGGTTGGAGGTTCCTTTCAAATCAACAATCTTTATGTAGCCGTATTTTTAAAGCTAGGTATTATCCGAACTCTTCCTTCATGGAGGCTAATTTGGGTGTTAATCCTAGCTATGTATGGAGAAGTATACTTGCCAGTAAAGAGCTGGTTAAAGCAGGTGCACGGAAACGGATTGGCAATAGGATGGAATCTAAAATATGGGGTTGTCCTTGGTTGCAAGACCCGGACCAACCTTATGTCCAAACTCCCCCTCCGTTTGAAGCGTCGGAGGTTACTATTGATGCCTTCTTTGTTCCAGGAAAAATCGAGTGGGATTCACAGCTCATTTCAGAGTTGTTTAGCGATTGAGATTGTGAAGAAATTCTCTCGATTCCCCTTCCGAAGTCAGGGAGGGACGATATTTGGTTTTGGCGTTGGACTCCTAAAGGTAACTATAGCGTCAAAAGTGGGTATCATGTTCTTAAAAATAATGCAAACAGGTTTCTTGGGCCATTGTCGACTGACTGGAATGCGGTGTGGGCAATTCAACTTCCGCCAAAAATTCGTAATTTCTTATGGCGGGTTTTGAATGACAATCTTCCAACTAAGGAGGTGTTGGTTCAACGGCGAATTAATTTAGACCCTACGTGTAGTTTCTGTAACACAGAAATCGAAACAAGCCTTCATGTGCTTGTGAACTGTCCGGTAGTGCAGCGTATCTGGGCAGCTGCCCCTGTTCGTATTTGTGATAGTGCAGCTCCGGTTTTTGTGTCCTGGTGGAATGATCAGCGTCGGGCTCTGAATAAACAGCAGCTTGATATTGTAGCAGCAATTCTTTGGTGCTGTTGGTGGAACCGTAATGAGTTAATATGGAATGGGGAATCAAAATCTGCAGCGTCGGTTATTAACAAAGCAACTATTACAGTGGCAGAATACAAATCTGTTCAAGAGAAGCTCCGGCGTAGGGTTTTGGCAGCTTCTAATTCTTGTAATGGAGTGTCCATTGATTCCAATGCGATTCACACAGGTATCACAGACCCTGACAGAAGCAATTCGTGGGTTAAACCCCCTTCGGGGTTTTTTAAATGTAATGTAGATGCTTATCTATTCCTGACTTCTTTGAAGTATGGCTTTGGTGGCTTAATTCGTGACCACAATGGGGCGTTTTTAGAAGCTATCCAAGGATCCTTTTATGGACGTGTATCCCCAAGAATTTCAGAAGCAGTTGGCCTCCGGAAAGTTTTGAGTTGGCTCAAAGACAAGCAAAAGAACAATATCCAAATTGAAGTGGATTCCAAGGTGGTTGCAGATGCAATGAATAAAATGGACGACGGTCGGTCCTATTTTGGTAGTATTATTGATGATTGTAAGGCTCTTTTAAGAGACCTAAATCAGTGTAGTGTTTCTTTTGTTTATCGATCAGCGAATTGCGCAACTCATAGCTTAGCAAGAGCGGAAAATTCTGTGTTTGGTTGGAAGGTTTGGGATTCTTGCCCGACTTTCGTTCAGGATGTTATGATCAATGATTTATATTAATACATTCCATTTTGATGTTCAAAAAAAGAAGTTATTTGATCTGATTGATCCATGTAATAAGATAAACGAGCTTTTTCATTTAAATAAATAACATGCATATGTATCCTTATAGTTTATTAGAAAAACAAATGAGTTGTTTATTTAAAAAAAGATTATTATTTGAGTACTTTGTTTTACGATGAATGAGACTTAACAATTTGAAATAATATATATATATATATAAAGTAAATAAGTTTTAATTGGTGTTTATATTTATAATTTATAGTATGAACCATATCATTTGGTTTGGTAAATGTCAAAACTACTTTAAAATATATAGCACTTAGAATAAAAAAAATCATAGCCTTGCGAGTTTTCAACCAAACCCCAATGGATGTTTGTTTTTAAATTGTGGTAGGTATAAGTAATACATGTACAACTTAAATTTGGTTGAGCTCAGGTTTATGTAAATTTAGCTTGTTGAACCCAAACCAACTATATATATAATTGTTTTTCTTTAAATACTCTTATAATACTATATAATTACACTATATCGATATATATATATATCAAGGCTTGTTAAGTTCAGCCATATAATAAATATAGAAGTTTTGCATTTTCAAAGTTAGCCCTCTTTCATGCCAAAGTCAGAGTTGAGTTAATCTCATTTTTAGATGTGTTGAGTTTTAGTTTAGCCAAATTTGCCTCAAGCCTGTCCCTTTTCGTAATGTCATCAATATTTCCAAACTAAAATTATTATTATTTTCGTGCTGTATGCACGGGCATTACTAGTATATATATATGATGAATTTCTAGTAAGCTCTTATCTTAAGGACCAATTGGTACGGATTAAGTGATCTGAGGGCCCATAAGTGATGCATTTTTTAATTAAAGTTAGTGACAATCATCTTTATAAATCATCACCAAATTTTATCAAAAATTTTCACTTAAAAATTGGTTAATTACATAATTGAAATATATATATATATATATATATGTCAGATTCACTCTGATAGCCACAATGAATAAATTAGTATGCATATATAGATATATATATATTTATATATATATCTCAATGGTAGCAATATTATAAGACAAAAGGGAGTTTGAGTGTGTGTATAATGCATATATGTGCTCAACTTTAGGTCTTTTGTTGCTTCCCTATATCAGTTGTACACTAATTTGAATTTTAAAAGACCAGATGTGGATAAACAAGAATGGCCATAATAGTAAACTCACTGAAAAATATAGTTATAAACCGAGTAAAGAAAAATATATATAAAAAAATAAATTGGACTAATTCTCAATAAAAATGGGCCAAATTCAAAGTTTTGGGTTGATTTCTTATTTATAAAATGTGATGGGTTAGGGTAGAAAGAGGTTTGCAAAATGGGGCTAAAACTTAATTTTCTATATAAGTAAATCATCTTGTGATATATATATTTATATAATAAGGGAAAATGGTTTTTAAATCTAAAAATATCTAAAAAGATAAAAAATTGTGTGATTGAAATTTAAGATACTTTTTAAATGAACGGTAACACATCTGGCACGGTTTCAACCTAATATAAATATATTAAAACGATTATTTATACTCTCATCAACACACTAAAGAGAGAGTTCCTTATTTTTACCCTCATCAACATACTAACATTTTTGGAACAAGTATTTTATTTTTTTCACTCATGGGTTTTTATGATATATATATATAGGGAAATGATCTAAAGATGACCAATTTTTTGATCCTTAAATGTAGACCAATCATTTTGAGGGGATAAATAAATGAATTTTTTGATGAAATTTGGTGACTATAATCTTCATGATTAGTAGATCACCTCCACCAAATTTCATTAAAAAAATCAATCGGGAAGAGCGTTAACTAAAAAGTTGATATATATGTGCGTTTTTAACCGTTAAAATTTAAGTTGTTTAGATAACTCACTTCCCCGTTGAATTTTTGATGAAATTTGGTGGAGATAATCTACTAATCATGGAGCATCTTCACCGAGTTTCATAAAAAAATTCATCCGTTTACTCCTTCAAAATGATTGGTCCGCATTTAAGGACCAAATAAATGGTCCTCTTTAAATGCTTCCCCTATATATATATATAGGTTAAAGAAACAAATTGATGGCTTCAAAATTGCAAATGTTACATTCAAAGGCTTGTGAAGCCTCAAAGTTTTCGCTATTTTTAGGGTCATTATCTAAAGTCCAAGTAAAAAAAAATATTCCATGTTCTTTTATTTAAAAACTAGGGTATACTCGTGCCGGATGGCACGGTGAAATAAAAAAAAATTGATAATTGGATAAAAAAATTAACGTGTGACGAATTTAAATCGACAAAATCAATCAATCTATTTTAAGCCCATTGTTTAGTATAGTCTAACGTTGTAAACAATTGAAACGTAAGTTCAATATATCTTTATGTTGAAAAAACTAAAAATATACTTGATTGAACTGACTTGTTTTAAATTTTTTAAAGAGCCTTTTAATCATAATCCAACCACGTAACAACAAAATCAATCAGTCTATTTTGAGCCCATTGTCTAGTCTAGTTTAACGTTGTGAACAACTGAAACATAAGTTCAATATATCTTCATGCTGGAAAAACTAAAAATGATAGATTGAAATGACCAATAATGTACGAACACATAAGTACGTTCTTAATTAAATGTTACACAATAATTTTTATTTTATTTTTGTATAATTATATAGTCCTGATGGATTTTGTTTAATTGATCTTGATTAGTATATTTTAAATATTAAATTTTGAATTTTTTATTTTAAGTTATTGCATTTTTAATGTAAACAAAATTATTAGTATGTGAAAGTTTATTGTGTGTGTATTATTGGTGTGAGTGTTTTAACTTTGATGTGACATCTTGATGTGTGTATAAAACTCATCTAATGGTGTAGAACTAATGCATACCATAACATGTGTATTTTTAACCATTAGATTCTTATATTTATTGGAGAAAATTTTGATAAAAAATGATATTTTATAATATAGATTAGGTGGGCAAAATCTCTTCTTCTTCTTCTTCTTTTTTTTCCTAATTATTTTCTCTTTTGTTCTCTGTCTTTCTCCCAAACCTCCCTCTTTTTCTACCCAGCTTTTGGTCCTATTTATAGATCTCAGGAAATTTATCGCACAACATAGGCATTGTTGTGGGACAGTTAGCCCCTGTTTGGTTGAAAACTAAAAAAATTAGACTTTTTAGTTTTTTTACCAAAAGTCAAATTTACTTTTATACTTTTCAAAATTCACTTTATTTTACTTTCTCTCTTATAAAATTTTTAAAACACCATAACTTAAAATACAAAAATTAAAATTAGATAAAAAAAATTATACTTAAAATCTACTTATCAAGATCTATAAAATAAAATTCATTATGACTATATTTTGAGTTTTTTTCATGAGTTTTTTCTAATTGGTCCAAAAAAATCCAACAAAAACCAAATTAAATTTTCAACCTAGTTTCACACTTTCCAAAAATTCAACTAAAAAACTCAACCAAACATGCCCTTACTTTTTGTAAGTGTATCCGCCCCCAAAAATTTAAATTCCATAAAAAACTAAAAAAGAGACAAAAACATCTTCTTCGTCTTTTCTTTTTTTTAATAATTTTTTATTTTCCGGTATTAAAATCAAATTATAAGTTTAAGAAATTCCTACATCAACTTAATTATGCATTCTTGCCTTCTTCAAATTGGCCAACATCACAACTAACATAATTCATTCAATTATGCTTTTCATTAACTACTCTAAGGAAATTGACATTAAACGTGTCTTGACGAAACTCTATCTTTGTATTATTAAGTAGGAAACAAAGAAAAAGACATTGATTGGCTATCGTGCCATTTTGATTTGGACCACCTGATCTGCGGACAAACAGTTTTTCAAACTCTCATCATTCTTTTATTTTATTTGTATTTTCAGAACGGTAGATAGAGTTATAAGTTACAGCGAAAATAAGTTTTTGTAAGAGCATTTACGGTGGATAGGATAAAATAATAAATTTACCTTACTTAAGTCATAGCGGAAGAAATTGTAGGGTAAAATTTTAACAGGTAGGGTAGAGAACGAGTAAATTTATCTTATGGCTAAATTTTACTCATACGAATGTGGCTCATTCGTATGACCTTTTTTCTTTTTTGAAAAACGCCATACAATAATAGGTCATTCGTATGACCTCTTTTTCTTTTCCTTTTTTTTAACCCATACGAATTTCATTCGTATGCATCATTTTATTATTTTTTGTACTTTATCTATTGTATTCTGCTATAAAATATAATTAAATGTATGTTAAATTTAGCTTAAATTTTTCTAACTCCGTTGTGGATGCTCTAAGAGCATTCGCACTAGGTATGTTAAATGGACAAATTTAGTATATTTATTCACAGTGGAGAAAGTAAATAAGTAAAACTCAGGCTTGTATGGTAGAAAAAGAGTAAACCTACCATTTCATTAAATTTTAGAAATAAGAGTGAAAGACAATCGTATGGCTCATATGAGTTAAGAATATTCGTACCAAAATTTTTTAAAAAAAAACCCCCAAATGAGGCTGAGACACTCGTAAGGATCATTTCTTTTCTTGTTTTAAAAAAAATGCCCCATAAGAGGGTGGGAGCCTCGTATGGGAATTTCCCTATTTATTCTTTACATTTTAACAAATGACAACCACCCGTACGAGGGTGGCAACCTCATATGGTTATTTAAATTATTATTTTTTAATTCATACAAGTGACAAATCTTCGTATGGCATTTTTTTTAAAAAGAAAAAAAAGAAAAAATCTATACGAATGTGGGACGCTCATATCAGTATATTTTTACCATTTTCGTTGTGTGCAGTTTTGAAACTTAGTAACCAATTAGTAAGTTTAACCTAATTTTTGCCATTTCCACTGCGCTCTAAAAGAGTTCAAGTGTGGTGGTGATATAGACTCAACTTATATTGGGGTATTTTCAAATCTTTTTAAAAATGGTTTGATTAGGGTGGGTTACCCTATTTGCGTAGCTCTCTATGATTTTTTAATCAAATTTTAATTATAATTCTTGATTAGAGGTGTTTTTTATCTTGAAAAAAAAAAGATTTGAATACTATGCTTGTAAAACTTACTTGCGAATCTCATTATCAACAATTTTCTTGATGGGCAATTTGTAAAAACAATTGTGACATGCCCTCCCCTTGATTGAAGAAGAAGTCTGTCCTCACAAACTCACCTAAACTTGTACTCTGTGTGTATAACATACAAACACTTGCCACAATAATAGGCGGACAACAACTCAAAATAAAACTTTAGAAGGATAGGATGACATAAAAATAATACCCATAATTAAGAACATTCTAAGATAAACGACAACCATACAAAGTTAATACAAATAGAGGCATTAACGCTAACAAGGAATATCTTATATAAAGAACGACCAGTTATTAAGAGTGATTTTGTTTATATCCACTGTATCTTGCAGTTAACGCACCCTTAAATCATAAAAATTTTGTACAAAGTTTTTCAAAATTGATAAGTATATCCACCAATTAAAATTTATTTATAATTGTATAAATTTAGATTACATTTTAATTAAGATTCTTAATTCAAATAAAATTCCTTTTTAATTTCTTTCATATTAACCTTTCAAAAAAATTCAAACGGTTTAGGGTTAGGGTTTACGGCTGCGCGTAAATTGATTGATTTGAAAATATCAATACGATTTTTTTCGAACAAAAATACAAATCCTAATATCAGTACATAGTTTAAGAAGACGAAGACAGCGAGCATGGTTCTTTTAGATATGACACCTAACTTGCGAGGAAATAGGGAAGAAGAAGGAGGGTAGGGGAAAAGGGCATGGTGATATTGATCTAAAAAGAGCAAAAGGCTTCAATTTTTTTTTATGTTATCATAAGAATGGAAATGGGTTGGGCTTGTTTAAGTAGAAACCTTTACCTTTCGTGGGTTTCTAAAATTAGTATTTCTAGGGTTAGCGCTTCTTCTACATCTCACCACATATTTGCGATGAGAAGTTGAAGTGGATGATTTCAGCTTGACATCGGAAAGGAGCCACAGTGGAAAGTGCTCAGCAGAAACAATTGGCATTGATTACCCTTTCTTATTTCTTGCCTTGAAGAAATTCAAAACTAATCCAACATAACCATTTTCAAAAAAATGTTGAGAAACGATGAGAAAAAAACGTACCTATAATTCTATTATAGAAACAATTAAGTTGATCATACGAATTTGGCTCTTGAAAGTTTCGGAGTTTTATTTACAAGATAGGATAAGGCATATATTTTTTTTTCAAATTTTAGTATTAAATTATTATACAAAATAATATTTATAAAATTAAATTAATAATATTTTTTTTTATCAATCTATCTACCTTCACAGATTAACTTAATAAATAATACGAAATAATTTAACAGTACGAATTAACTATAAAATATAATAAACAGAAACAAAATCACCCTTTATTAACATGTAGGGTTAGACTTTATTGAGTAACTAAACCGAACTCTACTATTATTAGTTGGTAAAACGTCAAATAACTATTATTATTTTCACAAGTACGGCTCCGTTTGATTGCAAGGTGGAAAAGGAAAATAAATTAAGTTAGTTTTGGTGAAAAGATGGAAAATAAGTTGAGTGATAAATGTGATATCCTCTTGATTTTTAAGTTTTTTCATGAAGAAATTTTCTTTACTTGGTGGTGAGTAAAAATTTTCCACCAAAAATATTGAAGGATGGAGGATATATACTCATAAAATGAGTAACATCCCTCACCTTATTTTCTATCTTTTCACACAAACTAACTAAATTTATTTTTCTTTTCCATCTCTGCAATCAAACGGAGCCTACAATGTCAAATTTAGCAGGACACAAAGAAAAGGACATTGATAAGCTATTAGGCCATTTTTTATTTGGACCCCCTTCTGTTGTCATACGGAAAAACATTTTTCACACTCTCATCATTCTTTTATTTTATTTGCATTTTCAGAAGGTTTGTCACCTGGCCAACCACAGGCGATTGAGTCATAAATCAAAGCGAAAACAAGCTCAATAAATTTTTATAAAAGACGATTTATTTAACGAAATGTTTTGTTTTTGAATCTTTTCAGGTGTAAATGCTAAAAAGAATAAAAAAATTGAGGGCGGTGGTGACACAGGCTCAACTCATGCTAGAATTGTTTTAAATCTCTTTAAAAGATAGTTTAATTGGAGAGGGCTACACAACCTATTTAAGCAATTTCAAATGCTTTAAAAGATTGGAAACTACTACCCAACCCGTTGGGACAGTTTCAAACCCCTTTGGGTGTGTTTAACGTATCGGATTAGAGAGGGATAAAATATATTATTTAATCCCATCTGGACAGGATAAAACAATCACACCTCTTAGGTGGGATTCGTTAATCCTTTTCTCGGTAAGATAAGAGGCCGAGATATCCAATCCCGACGAACACCAAACATGGAATAGGATAAACTTGTCATATCCCACTCTCTTATCCTGCGCATCAAGCGCAGCCTTAATATGATAGTTTGATTGGGGAGAGTTGCCCATTTGTGTAGCCTATTATAATTTCTATAATCCTTGATTAGTGAAATAGGACATGCATTAGCTAGACTCGAACCAGCATATATTAAAATCTACAAGTTCACGAGAATAAGACGTATATACACATTACATATACAATTGTATCTTATATATAGAATAAAAGGAGAGCAAACTACCTTAATGGCCTGTAAATATTTGTTTAGACTTACTTTGGCCATTAAACTTTAGAACATTTTATTTAAGCACATAAACTATTTAGTGAGTTTCACTTTGCTCCTTCCATCCTGTGCGCAACACATAACTTGTTTCAAGGGCAAAAATATAATTTCAGAAAATTTGTTCAAGAAAAATCAATTCAATTTTTTTCTTAATTAGAAAATTGAATAGAAAAACTAAAGTGTACCTTGTTAAATAGTTAAAGCTATTAAATAGAAAATTTTAAAATTTACAAGCTATAAGAAAAGGGTAGAAATATTGGCATCCCTAATATTTCTTAAAAACACTCCAACTTTTCATTAAATCTTTAATAACCGAGTAAAGTGTATGTTACTCAGTTATGAAGAACCGAGTATAAACTTAGCAATGTTTTACTCAGTTATCAAGAATAAAGTATATAAACCTATATAATCGTTTCTCAAAAATCGAGTAATAAACACATTACTCAATTATAAATGATAAAATGAAAATTAAAGAACTATTAAATATTTTTGAATGTGCCAATATTTTTGTCCTAAAAAATTGAAAGAATAATTTAAGGGTGTGGCTATTGCCACCCATCAAATATCTTTGTAATACTCTCATATTTACTCGGTGCAATAGGGCTGAGTATATGCACATTAACTCGGCGCAATAGTGTCGAATATGTGCACGTTACTTGGCGCAATTGGGCTAAGTCAGTGAATTTTTTTTGTTTTTAATATTGATTTGGTTCTATTGCACTGAGTAAATGATCATATACTCAGTGCTATTATACCGAGTAAATATAAAAATTGGTACAAAAAAATTTTAAGTGTGATAATAGTCTCACCTTAATTTAAAGGCAGTTAAGCAGTTTAATCATAAAAAACAAAAATCCTCTAGACGAGACATTCTGAAAGCCATGAGTAGTCAGTAGTGATGGTTAACTTACCCATAACATAATTATTGTCACCAAAAAACTACCTTAATGTCCATGTTTTCTTTCGAATTTTGGCCGGAGAAAACTGTCGCACCAGCAATTAGTGAAACTTGAACTTGGAACGTCCACGTTTTCTTTTGAATTTTTCTTTGACATAGTAATGTTAATTATTAAAAAGAAATGAACACGAGTCTTTAGGTTATATTAAGTATTTTTTAAAATGTCTTTCATATGGTATAGTAATCTTATTTTGTCGTGTAACCTATTTTATTATTTGTCAATATATTAAATCCTAATATTTTTGAATAATTGTTGGTAAATTTATTTTCTTTTTATCCATCAATTTAGTGAAACAAAAAATAATATCATTTAAATTCAATGAAAATATGTTTTTCCTAATAATAATAATGAAAAAAAAGGTCATTACTATTACATTAACAATTAGAGAAAACGGTTGCACCTGTAATTAGTAAAACTTGAACTTGGAATGTCCATGTTTTCTTTTGAATTTTTTTTGACATAATAATGGTAATTATTAAAAATATATGAATACGAGCCTTTAAGTTTTGTTGAGTATTTTTTAAAATCTCTTTCATATAGTATGGTAATCTTACTTTGACATGTAGCCCAGTGTGTTATTTATCTATATACAGTGGCAGAGTCAATAATTCAATCAAGGGGGAAGAGATTTAAAACAAACAAAAATATAAATTTAAAGCCATAAAATTTTAATGCAAACATTGCATTAAATCTGCAAATTACTAATATTCTACGGGATTTCGTATTTTGAAAGTATTGCATGACGTCTTCCTCTCAAGAGAATACAAACAAAATATAGGTTTAGACCTAAATCACCTACTTTTATGAAACTAATCAATTAATAAAGAAGTAAAGCTAAAATTATGCAATTAATCAATTTTTCCAGAAATAAACCTAATATTGAGTAATCACTATCAATTCTTTAATTAATCTAACATAAACCTAATATAATGAGATTAATCAAGAATATAACTAATATAAGGCAATTGATTAAGAAATAAACCTTATATTAAGAAATACATCTAAAATTAATCAAGAAATACACTTAATACTAATAAAGATTAAGAAATAGACTCACCTATGGCATGTGGCAAACGATGGTGGAAGCCGGTAGAGGTAAAAGTGCAAAGCAACTAAGCAAGTGAAGAGAAAAAATAAACAAGTAGAAGAAGAGAAAACAACAGAGAAAAGGAAATATAATCAGAGGAATGAAATGGAGTCTATAGGAGGATTTAAGTGAAATTTAAACTTTTAAATGACCCTAAAGTTTAAACTCCGGTATGCATCAAGAATCAGATGGCCTCTCCTTGGGGTCAAAATTTATCCTTAGATATCCTGAATTATAAAGTTCTACACGTAGTATACCCCATATTTAGTAAAAAAAAATTATCAAAATCAAGAAGGGGTCAATTGCCTTGCCCCCCCCCCCCCCCCCCCCCCCCCCCCCCCCCCCCCCCAGGGCACCGCTTGAATAATTGTTAGTAAATTTATTTCCATTTTACAACCACTATAAATTGTCTGGTTATTTAGCCATATTACAAAAAATTTATACCTCTGTCTAAAACAATTTTGCAGAACACTAAAAAATAATTTTGAGTTACCTTATATTTTGCTAACTATTAGTCAAAAATGATGGTGAATTTTTTTTTTCTTCTTTTACAAAAAAGGCAACAAAGAGATATAAAAGTCCGTATCAAATTAAAATCTTTTGGGATGGAGAAGTTCAAAATGAGGCATAAAATGATTGGTGTAAATTTTATCTTCGTGATTTTTTTATACGAGCAATGATTAAATAATACAACTTTGTTTTTTATATAATTTTACAACCACCACAATAAATTGTATAAATGGGTGGAATACAACCACCACATAAGGTGGACATAATATTTTTTCTCTTTTCTTATTTTTTTTTCTTTTGTTATTTTGAACTAGAAAACTATAATACAATAACCTTTAAAGTTCATTTATTTATGGATATATAGTTATTTATTATTTTCTTTTCTTTTTTAATTTATGTTTTTAATACTTGCAATGCCATATTTTTGTTTGAATAAGTTATTTGATCGGATTGATCCATGTAATAAGATAAACGAGCATTTTCATTTAAATAAATAACATGCATGTATCCTTATAGTTTATTAGAAAAACAAATGAGTTATTTATTTAAAAAAAAAAGATTATTATTTGAGTACTTTGTTTTACGATGAATAAGACTTCACAATTTGAAATAATATATATATATATATATAATATAATATATAAAGTAAATAAGTTTTAATTAGTGTTTATATTTATAATTTATAGTATGAACCATATCATCTGGTTTTGGTAAATGTCAAAACTACTTTAAAATATAAAGCACTTAGAATAAAAAAAATCATAGCCTTGCGAGTTTTCAACCAAACCCCAATTGGTGTTTGTTTTTAAATTGTGGTAGGTATAAATAATACATGTACAACTTAAATTTGGTTGAGTTCAAGTTTATGTAAATTTAGCCCGTTGAACCCAAACCAACTGTATATATATATAATTGTTTTTCTTTAAATACTCTTATAATACTATATAATTTTAATATATCGATCTATATCAAGGCCTGTTTTGTCCATCCATATAATAAATACATAAGTTTTATATTTTCAAAGTTAGCCCTCTTTCATGCCAAAGTCAGAGTTGAGTTAATCTCATTTTTAGATATGTCGAGTTTTAGTTTAACTAAACTTGCCTCAAGCCTGTCCCTTTTCGTAATATCATCAATATTTCCAAACTAAAATTATTATTATTTTCGTGCCGTAGGCATGGGCATTAGTAGTATATATATAGGATGAATTTCTAGTAAGCTCTTATCTTACGGACAAATTGGTAAGGATTAAGTGATATGAGGGCCCATAAGTGATGCATTTTTTAATTAAAGTTGGTGACGATCATCTCTATAAATCATCACCAAATTTCATCAAAACATTTCACTTAAAAATCGGTTAAATACATAATTGAAATATATATATATGTGTGTCAGATTCACTTTGATAGCCACAATGAATAAATTAGTATGGATATATATATATATATATATATCTCAATGGAAGCAATATTTTAAGACAAAAGGGAGTTATATATCTCAATGGAAGCAATATTATAAGACAAAAGGGAGTTATATATCTCAATGGAAGCAATATTATAAGACAAACGGGAGTTTGAGTGTGTGTGTGTATAATGCAAATATGTGCTCAACTTTAGGTCTTTTATTACTTCCCTATATCAGTTGTACACTAATTTGAATTTTATAAACTGAGTAAAGAAAAAAAAAATTAGACCAATTCTCAATAAAAATGGGCCAAATTCAAAGTTTTGGGTTGATTTCTTATTTATAAAATGTGATGGGTTAGGGTAGAAAGAGGTTTGCAAAATGGGGCTAAAACCTAATTTTCTGTAAACGGTAGTGTAGACACCCCGATCCGTGACCCCCGCAAGAACCCTAAACGACCTACGAGAACTACTGTTTTTGGAGTCCGGGACCCACCCGAGCACCCGAAACTACCCCGAAAGGGTTTGTTGGCCAACAAACCTATTTTGAAATGGGATTGTCGCACGACATATCAGTGTGTCGCGCGGCAATCACTGGTATGTCGCACGACAATCACTCCTATGTCGTACGACAAACCCCTCTGACCCGACCATCCACTCTCTGACAAATCAGTCTGTCAGAGACATCACTTCAGCCGTTTGTCGCGCGACATTGGACACATTGTCGCGCGACATATGCCCCTTTTGGGGAAGTGTCGCGCGACAATCCTCCCCCCGCACTATAAATAGGCCAACACCCCTAAGAGTTCAAAGACAGCAACTTGGATTTGGAAAATTATTAGCTTATATCTGATTTTCTAGTCTTTCGTCAAGTATTTTCTGTCATAATCTTATTTCTGAGGAGTATCGAATCTATTCCCGATACTCGACGTGTCCCGTCTCTGGAATCGTATTCTCGGAAATATCTGAAGAAGGAAAAGATTATTATCGCCGGAGATCTCTCTGCCGCATTATATTTTCTTTCTTATTATTATTCTCGTCGGGAAGGTAAAGAAAACCTCTTATAGTATTTAAATTATATACCTGTGTACTTGTTTTACTTCTGTTGTTCTGTCCACGTTTTATTTGAATAAACTTATTGCCAAGTTACAAAGTAGTCTGCCGTTTTCAAAACAAAGGACCATGATAAAACCATTTCCAAAATCAGAAGTATAAGTACATTATCATCCGGATAAAATTCTGTTTTCAAAACCCGGACTGATAAGACTTATCTAGGAATTAAAATCAACATACCTGTCTTTTCTATAGACTGCGACGTGTCTGATAAAACTTCCCTCAAAGAGTTTTAGTTCCATATTAAATTAGTCCCGACACAAGATTCGAACTTTTACAAAAGTAATCACAATACGAGAAAACCGTCATTATCTGAGGAAATAATACGGGACACTCTTTCAAAATAAAAGGTTTTGTCATTTGTATTTACATCTTTCAATAATAAAAACATCGGATCTCGGAACACACAGGTTTTTATCCCTTTTCCCGCTTTTTCCCAGAAATTAGGATTTTCTCAC
This sequence comes from Lonicera japonica, assembly GCA_021464415.1. Taxonomy (NCBI): domain Eukaryota; kingdom Viridiplantae; phylum Streptophyta; class Magnoliopsida; order Dipsacales; family Caprifoliaceae; genus Lonicera; species Lonicera japonica. The sequence goes on from CM038470.1 coordinate 48,686,374, forward strand.
TTAGAAAGTAGTAGACTGTCAGTAAAAGCATCCAAGTTTTTCAACATAAAATAAACGTATAAGACCACTAGAGACCGTAAGGGCATAATGGGTGCTTAACACCTTCCCAAACCGTAATATAGTTTTCGAACCCTATAGAATCCTGGTTTTGCAGACAAATGTGTAAAGAAAGGCTTATCTGTAGCCTTTCCTCTTACACAAACCATTTTGTCCGTTTTCTTGTAAAACGTACTGGCGACTCTGAACGAACCCTCTTGCATCTAGAAATAGGATAGAGGGACACCCGATATGAATTATCAACACCGATCGAAGCAAATGGAGCTATGGGATCCGTTCTGACGTTCCAAACACCCAACAACGAGAGTGAGACCCGGGGATCGCATTTGCGGATTCTCACAGTGGCGACTCTGCTGGGGACTTTAGAAAACTAGACTCTTATATGTGGACTTTTATTTATTTGTTGAATATCTGCTTTTACTGCTTTCCCTACTTGTGTCAATTGATTGAGAAGAATCCTTTTCCTAAAAATGGAAGTTTTCAAAAATACGTAATAAAGATAATGATATTTGTGAAACCAACCTTTCGAACTTTACACGCACTTTCACAAATCATGCATTGGTTCTACGAGTGTAAAATTACCCCAAACCCTCGGAAGTATTATAAGTGAGTAGAGAGTTGGCTTGCTTGGGCTAACATAAACCGAAAGCATTTACTTCCACTCTCCTTGGCTAAGTACGCCTTTGAGGTATATCGAGTGACGAGAACACTCACGTACCCGGAAAGTATATCAAAAGACTCTTGCACGTACCCGCCCTTGGGGTATATCGCAAGGTCTTGCCAAATAGGAGGGAGCCTGAAGCCTTAACCGTTCGTACACCTGCGCTGTATATAAGATCGAGTCGGCTAAAACACTTGTCAAACAGCCGTAGGGGATGTGCCGTAAGTAGCCGTAGGGGATGTACCACCTTACGGCTTACTTTACAACACCTTTTTAAAACCCCAGTCTTTTCTCGGCAATTTTTAGTGGTTCTTTTGGCAAAAAATTGAGTCGCCCCGTAGTCTTCCTTCATCTCCGCCACGTGATTTCGTCTACAGCCGCAAGACAACGACAGACTGGAAGGTTGGGCCGATCGAGATCATACTGGAAGACTAGTAAGACCAAACACACCCGAAATGGCCGATGGACGCGAGAATCAAGAGACAGATCAGAGCCTAGCCGAGGCGTCTGCAGCTCAGCCAACTTTAGCCGAGATGCATCGTCTACTTATGACCGTTAGCAAGAATTTGGCAAGCCTCGCGACCGAGCAACAGAGTACCCGAGTTCGAGTAGAAGAATTGTCGGCCGAACGAACTGCACCACCGGGGTTTGAACGGACACCACTGAATCGAGATCAGAATCAAAGGCAGTTATCGCAAGTACTTCCCCCAGTCCAAGGAACCAATCCACCCCAAACGGGCCCTATCATAGCAGGTCCTGTTCAGACCGATCCCCACAATCAGAATTAATGGGCCCCTGATTCAGGCCCCACTTATCAGCAACAAGAGCCACCCATCATCTGGCCGCAACCTCAGCAGGGCCTTGATCCCCAATACCAGCCATGGCCAAAAGTCCCCGCAAGACCTATTCCACCACCGGCCCCAGTAGCCCCTCCTAATGAGTACCCAGACATCAACCAACTTCAAGCAGTGTATGCGGAATCGGTTATAGCTCGGGAACAGCTCGACGAGGTGTCAAGAGAGAGTGAAGAAATAAAGAAACTGAAAGAGTAGATGAAGGTTCTGCAAAGGGGAATTTTCCTAATAAAAGGGGCAGACGAGATTACAGATATGAACGCCTTCTCCCTCTACCCAGAAGCAAGATTACCCCAGGGATTCAAACTCCCCTCCATCACCAAATTCACAGGAACCACACCCCCTAAAACCCATCTTCAATCCTACATCAGATCCATGCAAGTGTCCAGTTGTGGAGAGCCGGAGTTAGCTCAAGCCTTTCACATGACTCTCACGGGGGCCGCCTTGAGATGGTTTTTTGATTTGGAAAGATACCACACAAAAACTTGGGGAGATATCGTCAAGGAGTTCATGACCAAATACGGGTCCAACGAGGATTTGGAAATTACCCGTAAACACCTGAAAATGGCCAAGCAAGGAGAGAAGGAAAGTTTCAGCGATTTCGTCACATGCTGGAAAGAGATGGCCTCCCAAATGTCCAAACGACCAGATGAAGAAGAACAGTTAGAGATCATACAGAAGAATTTCACTCTAGCTGTACTGAGTTGCATGGGAAAACATGTATTCCCACACTTCAGAGCCCTGTTGAGCATGGGGTCACAAGTAGAAGAAGAACTGGCCAAGAAGGCAGAGGTTGATACCCAGAAAGCCTCATACACCGGGAGAAAGACGACCACTCCAGCCGTAAATCAACTAAGCTCATACCCATACCAACAAAATCCATTTCAACAGTCCCCACAAACCCCCCCCCCCCCGATGAGTTGGCCTGCACAAGGAGACTCTTCGAGCACCGAGGCCAAGAAAAGGAGAAACTTCTACACCTTCCCACTACCCTGGTCAAGAGCCTGGAACTACTCCGAAAGGCTGGACTGATCACTCCACTCAACCCGCGCCCTCCACCAAGCCCTATTCCCAGCACTTAGAGAATGAATGAGAACTGTGCGTACTATCAGGCAGCGGGCCACAACACGAAACGTTGCTTGGCTATTCGCCATCGTATCCAGGACCTCATTGAAGCTGGAACCATCCCCGCACCCGGTGGGCCCAATATTACTAACAACCCCTTCCCAATCATGCTCCATCTACGGGAATTAACGCCTTAACCACTGATGAAGAAGGCTTTGATCCCGTGGGACTCATTCGAGACGACCCAGCCTACAAGTCACCCACTGTGCTGCCAGCAAAGGCTTAAGTTGCCCCCGGCCTCAATCCGATAATTGACCAATGGATAGCTAAGATGAATTTTTTACCCGGGTAGGGTTTAGGAAAGGCCAATCAAGGGATCTCCCAACTACTTACAATCAAAACCAATCCCGAAAAATCTAGGATAGGATGGACCCAGGATAAGAAGAAACAACCATGGAAGCCCCGAGGTCTTCCCAAGGAGACAATCTGTATGACAAAAACTTCCCGCAAAACTTTTAGTTGGTCAGCAGAGCCAGAGTCATCGGAAATCTCAGAGGGATCAGACCTAGCATCCCTTTGGATACAACAAATTACCCGGTCAGGAAGGGTATACCAGCCACCACCAATAAATGCCGAGAAATCACCACCTCCTAAGGAAATAGGAGACGATCAAGTACTGGAACAATTGAAGAAAACTCAGGCACACGTCACCATTTGGGGCCTCTTGGTTGCCTCCAAACCTCACAGGACTGCCTTCATCAAACTCCTAGATGAGGCCGTCATATCACCAGACTCTATGCCCGAACAACTACCAAACATGATCGGGTCCCTTACAGTCCAAAGAAGTCTGTCATTTTCATATGAAGATTTGTCTCCATTAGGGAAGAAACACAGTCTGGCCCTCCATATCACTGTCCGAACCCGAGAAAAAATCATGCCGCAGGCCCTCATCGACAATGGGTCAACCATAAATGTCTGCCCTTTGAAGACCGCCAAGTGTCTGGGTATCTTAGACTCAGAATTTTCTCCATCAGCAGTGACCGTTAGAGCATATGACGACACCAGAAGGGCCGTTCTGGGTTCCCTAAAGCTAGATCTCATGGTCGGTCCCGGAAACTTTCCAGCCGACTTCCAAATCATAGACATTCCCTCCAGGTTCAACCTCCTGTTAGGAAGAGCATGGCTGCACGACATAGGAGCACTCCCCTCCTCCTTACACCAGAAGATCAAGATACCGTTCGAAGGGAAGATAATCACCATCCAAGGAGATCCTGAGAGGACCTTGGCAGACCTGGAATTACCTGTTTTGGGCATCGGGAGCCAGAGCATACAGCTGGGAGGCTTTTCTTACGAGCCTCAAGTACAAGCTCTCACCACCCAGAGAATCGAATATCTACCCCCTGATAATATCCCCGGTCTCAGCACCAAGATCACAAATATGTTGAGAATGATGAAATACTTGCCTGGAGCCAGTATGGGAATGGGGCAGCCAGGATTACTTCAGGCCTTAGAACCAGTGACGAGAGATGAAAAAGAAGGGTTGGGGTACCAACACACCGAAGAAGACATCCAAGAGAAAAAAGGTCGAGGACATCAGTATCCGAATTTTAGCTCTCTGAATGGGTTTTTTGTCAAAGAATGAGAGGACTTCCCCTTTTGCGGCTTTCAGGAATATTGGAGAAACAGCGACGGAGATAACCTTCCAGGATGGGAAATCTTCTATGAAGAGGACTTTATCTCAAGGAAAACACTATACACAGCTTCTCTATCAAGTTGACGATCGGGCCAAAAGAAGAAAATGAAGACAAGGAAGATGAAAAAGAAGAACTGACCGGAGATCTCTTCGACATCATGGCTCTAGGGGATAAAGAGCCAAGAGACGACCCTGTGCACTTGATACATGCCGATCTAGATTACCAAAAAGAGGGGGGAAATAGTGAAATTGTAAGGGTGAGAGATAAGAGTGGGGGTAAGACTAGGGAAGATTCGCTCCTAGATTTACTTTTCAAACTTGTACCTGTAAGCACTATTATTAATGAAGAAGACTATGTTTTGCGTTATCCTTTTAGTTTTGATTCTGTAATTACTTATATAGAGATGAAAAGACTAAACAAACACCCTGAACGGGAGGACCAGCGTATACAGAGTGAGGAGGGGGACACTCTTATAATAAACCTCGGGACGGAAGAAGAAAGGAAAGAGGTCCGTATTGGGGTAAGTCTAAGTGAGACAAAAAGAGAAGAGTTCACACAAACTCTAAATGAGTACGTGGATGTCTTCGCCTGGTCCTATGCAGATATGCCAGGTTTGAACAGCCAGATAGTCATGCACGAGATACACACCAAACCGGAGTTTAGACTCGTCAAACAGAAGTTGAGAAAGCTTACGCCAGAATGGTCCTTGAATGTAAAAGAAGAAGTGATGAAACAACTGAGTGTGGGGTTCTTGCGGGTAATCGAGTACCCTTCATGGTTAGCCAACATTGTACCCGTCTCAAAGGTAAATGGAAAGGTCCGCATGTGTGTAGATTACCGAGATCTCAATAAAGCCTGCCCAAAAGATGATTTCTCATTACCCAACATTGATTTGATAGTGGATAATACCACCAACCATGCCCTGAAGTCATTCGTAGATAGTTTCGTCGGGTATAATCAGATCAAGATGCACCCGGATCACCAAGAGAAAACAGCATTCATCACACCGTGGGAGACATACTGCTATACCGTTATGCCATTCGGGCTGAAGAACGCCGGGGCAACATATCAGAGGGAAACTACCGCTATCTTCCACGACATGATTCACAAAGAAGTAGAAGTGTATGTGGATGACATGATAATCAAGTCGAAGGAGAGAGAAGGCCATGTACCAGCCTTGCGAGCCTTTTTTTACCACCTCCGCCAGTACCAGATGAGACTCAATCTGCAGAAATATGTGTTCGGGGTAACCAAAGGAAAACTCTTGGGTTATGTCGTCAGCCAGAAAGGAATCGAGGTAGACCCTGCCAAAATTCAAGCTATCCGAGACATGCCCGAGCCTCGTACCGAGAAAGAAGTCCGGGGATTTTTGGGTAATTTGCAGTACATTAGCAGGTTCATCTCTCAGCTTACTTAAACTTGCGAACCTATCTTCAAACTCTTGAGGAAGTCCTCACCAGGAGAATGGGACGATCAGTGCTAGAAAGTTTTTGATAGAATAAAAGACTACCTCTCCAAACCGGATTACCACTAATTCTATACCTGACCGTCATTGATTCGGCTGCAGGAGCCATGCTAGCCCAACATCTGACCGATACACGGAAAGAACAGGCCATCTACTACATCAGCAAGAAATTGTCCCCATTTGAGATAAACTACACACCGTTGGAGAAATCATGCACCGCTCTTGTTTGGGTAACTGTAGACACCCCGATCCGTGACCCCCGCAAGAACCCTAACGACCTTCAAGAACTACTGTTTTTGGAGTCCGGGACCCATCCGAGTACCCGAAACTACCCCGAAAGGGTTTGTTGGCCAACAAACCTGTTTTTTTAAGTGGGATTGTCGCACGACATACTGGTATGTCGCACGACAATCACTCTAAGTTCGCGACAAAACCCCTCTGCACCCGACCAACCACTTTCTGACACATCACAATGAAGTGTCAGAACCCATCACTTCAGCCGTTTGTCGCGCGACAAACAGGTACAGTGAAATGGATTGTCGCGCGACAAGAGAAATGTCGCGCGAAACTTGCCCTTTCTGGGGGAATGTCGCGCGACAATCTCTCCCGAGCACTAATAAATAGGCCAACACCCACAAGGTTCTAGACGACAACTTTCTCGCCACAATTTCTATACTAAAAATCCTTATTCTCTCTGATATTTTCTAATCTTTAAGCCTTCTCCGGAAGCATCTGTGATAACATTTATTTTTCGCAGAGTCTTGGATCTAATCTTGGCACCCGGAGTGCCACCTTCTAGAGTCAGACCGCCGGAAATATTTCTAAGAGGAAAGCTGATAGCCGCAGAGATCTTATCTGCCGTATTATATATTTCTCTCTCTTATTCTTATATATATCGCCAGGAAGGTAACTAAAGTCTCTTCAAATAAATTAAATAAGATTTTTGTATATTAGTTTTATTATAGACTTGTTTAAAACTCGATTTTTCTAACGGGCGCTGCCCCGCAAACACCCCGCGACCTGACCAGACAGTCGTCCCCGTCCTAGTAAGCGAAGTGGCGACCAGGTTATGGTAGATTCCTAACGCGCTCAAAAATCAGGTTTTTATTAGTTATTTCCCAGAAAGCAGTAGAATATCAGTAAAAGCATCCAAGTTTTCAACATAGAATAAACATATAAGACTACTAGAGACCGAAAGGGAGCGAAATGGGTGCTTAACACCTTCCCAAACCGTAATATAGTTCCCGAACCCATAGAATCTTGTTTCGTAGACAAACGTGTAAAGAAAGGTTATATGTAGCATTCCCTCTTACACAATCCTTTTGTCCGTTTTCTCGTAAAACGTACTGGCGACTCTGAACGAACCCTCTTGCATCTAGAAATATATAGAGGACTCCCATATGAATTATCAACATATAGAAGCAAATGGAACAACGGAATCCTTTCCGATGTTTCAGACTCCCAAACCAGAGGCTGAGAACCTAAGGGTCGCATTTGCGGATTCTCACAGTAACACAAAAATTACGGCACTACATGCTGGTTTTCCCGATCATCCTGGCATCACGAATTGATCCGTTGAAATACTTTTTCGAGAAACCAGCTCTCTCGAACCGTATGGCAAAATGGTTATTTTTGCTCTCCGAATTCGACATCACCTACATGACCCAAAGGCAGTCAAAGGCAAGATCATAGCTGATTACCTAGCCCACAAT